>JAVCKT010004393.1:0-10345 GCA_032273925.1 Rhynchotus rufescens
GCAGCCCATTATCTCTGGCTGTGAAGATTGCCTTTACTCTGCTCCAGGGCGACAACAATTTGCAGATTAAAATGCTCAACTAGTGCACTGCTATCTTATCAATGATAGGAAGATTAGCATTCTCAAGCAGTAGCCTGTGAAATTTTGGAGCTGCTTTGTGCATTATTGTGAGCTGTGTGATGTGTGGCTACAGACTAGTGACTAAATTTAGACCAACAGGATTGAACTCTATCACAGCGTGTAATCATGCCTCCCACCCCCTCTGTTTTTTTTAATGGCCAAAGGAGGTGAAGATAGTGCCCACTTCTAATAAAACGCTTCAGTTCAAATAGCTAGGGGCTACAGTTGAAGATTCCCCATGTAGTAAGAGCTTTCTGACCACTGTCCTAACTTCATTAACCCTCCTGGCCTCCTTCATACTGCATCCCTGAACCTCCTCCTCTTCCTGGATTTCACAAAAATGGAGACTGAAATCTGCATTCAGAAAAGGACTCTACAGTGTGTACCGGAAGAAGCACCTTTTTGCAACTCTTTGCCAAGTGTTATCAGTTGCTTCATTGGAGATTTCTCTGAAAAATATGTAGGAAAAAAGTGAGGCTGTTTTATGAGATAGAGGTCATTATCTCACCAAGGCACTGACCCGCTCAATTTATTACTACTTAAAACAAGCAGTGATGCTCTCCTTTCTATGAGACGTTCATGTGGCTCAGTTGATAATGCAAGAAGAATCCGTAGATGAAATGTCCAGTCTCCCCATCATAATCAAATGTGAGACTGCTACCTAGTTATAGATATGTAAACTAGTAGCACAAATTACATATTGTAGTTTATTTAGTCAGAATGAAGGGAATTAGCTGTTTAACTATAAGATTTTCCCTTTTAAATTAATATCTAGTGCCTTAGCAAATGAAAAATGACTGCAGCATTTTTTTCTTTTTAAGTCTTCTATTTACAATTATTGTAAATCTGTACCTTTGGTACTGCATGTATTAAGGGAAAATGCAACTGAATACTCTTCAGATATTTGTTACAAGCAGCAGTCACTTTTTTAACCTTTGACTGTTAATGCTGTGAAATTTCATCTCTGATGCAGGCTTTAAAACAATATAGGTTAATAAAACCTTATTGTCGAAGCTGTACTGTTTGCTGTGATGAAATCTTTGGAACTTGAAAACTGAGTTCTCCAACTACAGGAAAGTAACGGGGTGGCAGAGCAGGGACAACGTTACATTTAGATGAAATGTAATTCAAAGCCAAGAGAAATTCTGAAATTGTACCCTGCTGAACTGTCCTACTCTATTTATTGATTTATTAAGCAAAATAGTTAACTAGAAAATGCTTATTGAACGTCTAATTTCAAGGATGTTCAGGAACATGAAAGAACATTCATTTATGCTCAACCTCTCACTAGCTAAATCTGTAATACAGTGCAAACAAAGAGGAAGAGGAATGTGTCAGTATTTGTTTTTAATTAAATTTATCAGAATAACTCAGTATTTTTATCTTCCATGTGAGTATTTATAACTAAGCATGTAAATACATGTACCAATATTATTAACTTGGAAGTTTTGTGCTGCAGAATGAAAAACTTGTTTGGCCATAAAATTCCTAGTTTTTGGGAAAACTGACAAACCTGCCTTTAAGTAATGGTGTGAATGAGTTCCATATAGTAGAAGGATATACACTGCAAGCGTATGCAAAAAAAATTGCTCCTCCCTCAAACTTGAAGCGAGATCAGTTTTTTATTTTTCCATTTCTGACCTTATGCATTTTGGCTAGATTAGTGCTAGAGTTGTATTATGATGCTGACTTCTGTAAGACTGCGCAGAGGGTAAGTGAATATTTAATTCAGACTCAATATTCCCTCACTCATCACATCAGACACCTAAACCTATTTCTTAGTATTACTCTCTCTGTAGAGGAATGAAATGGTTTTCACATAAACCGGAGGCTATGAGAAACCTGGATCAGTTACAAAATACTAGAATCATGCATTACTTGTATGTATTGTATGTCCTGGCTAGACCAATAGTATCTCTATATGTCTTCTTGATGATAGCTTCAGCCTGGAAGCTATGGTATTGACGGACTAGACATCATTGCTGCTGCTGACAGCAGCAAAGGATACATAAATGCGGGATGCTGATTTGATACATTTATGTGCAAACACAGAGTAAGAGCATGCAGCTATTCTTGAGTCCTGTATCCAGAGAATACTACACATTCTTCTTCCCCCAAATTCCTAGGCATTCTTTGCAGGTTTCTTAGTTTCTTACATTTGTTTTTCTTTTTGCATTCATTCATATCAAGTAGTGTTTTCATCTTTTTCTTCAATCCATGCTGTTTAATCAGGCAGGATATGTAAACAAGACATCATTAATACTCATGCATACTCAGTGAGAAAAAAGAACCTATTTTGTTTATAGGGTGAACGTGATTATCATTTAGCAGTAGTTAAAATTAAGTAATTAAGACTTTACTGTAGGCTCAGGGAATGATTTGGGTAAAACTACAGGATAAGAGTATCTCCCCTGAGTAAAGGAGGCTAGAACAAAAATGCAGAAAACCTAAAGATGATTACATCATTACTATTACTGCAGTTTGTTTTATAAATTTTAATTAAGAGATTTAATTTGATGGTTAAACTACAAATCGCATTCAGTGATGCTCTGCATCTGACATTTATTTCTCTATCTTAAGTCTTAAAAGGTAGAGAGAATTTTTGCTCTGTTAAACAGTTGATAACAGTAGGAAATCTGATCTTTTGAATATCTTATAGAAATTAGCAATAAAACAAGATTCCTGCTGAGAGATCATTATCATAAATTTTATACTATCGGAAGAGAATAACTATCATGAAATACCAGTTAGCTTAATAAATAATAGAATCTTTAAACTTTTTAAAATTCATTTTATTCTTCTCGTTTTTTTTCTTTTTTTTTTTTTCCTTCTACTCTCTTTAACCCTATACATTACTATGCTGAAAAAGTACCCAAGGTCCTAATAAAGAATGTTAAAGTAGTTGGGAAAACCATAATGATCTTTCTCCAGTTGAGGAAGTAGGAGTCATAAATGCACAGATTTTAAGCATAAATAGGAGCCATCATCATCATAATGTGATCTACCTGCAAGAGAGGGGATATTGCTTTGGCGATTTTTTTCCATATTCCCACAAGGAATTGTGACCATATTCCCACACAGCCTGACTTTACTTTTGAAATGTGTCAGTATAAAAATAGAGTCATGTGGAGAACATCACAGGCCAAAGGGTGTGATGAAGGGCTTATCTCATACCTCTGTATGCTTCCACATCAGCAAATTAGGAAGGAAGGTGATGTTCCAAGCCCATAAGACTCCTACATACAGTAGTAGTCTCCTAGTAGTTCCCTTTGGCAGACGTGGAACCACTATGTAAAAAGAGTAGCCCAAACCTGTTTTCTTTGATCACCTTGTCAGTGCTCAAAGTGCTCAGTAGTGAGCACTCACACACTACATGGAGAAAGAGGGAGAAATAGAGTGAAATGCTAGATCTAGACCTTTCCTTGCTGCATCTACTGAGAAGAAGAACAAAGCTTGGGATTTGGACTTTGATTTTCACTGTTATTCTTGTTTATTAGCAGTTCAGCTATTCATCAGCATCAAAAAGGCAGAGAGGAAATTACAATACCTTATATGAGACAACTGCAATCTGCATGTTAGGGAAGGAGATCTAGCTGTGTTTCTTTCTTAAATATTTGAGATCTTCAGCAAAGCAGTTTCAAATGATAATGAAAATACCTATAATATCTATAGTAATACAAATATCTGTATATATCTATGTTAGTATTAAAATAGTAGGCTTTGTTCTTTATTTATAGTAAATTTACACTAATAGCATTATAATTTTAATGGCTTTTTTGTTGAAATATTTGAAAGCGTATTTTGTGAGTATATTTTGCATATCCCATTGAAAGCATACCATATTGTCTGATGTGCATAAAGCATTCACCATTAGTCTTCTAAGAATCTTAGTGCTGCGGTCGTGCAATGCAAAATGGAAACATCTTTCTAATAATAATAAAAAAAAATCTACCAAGTCTTCCAAAGTTATACACTCACTTTTGATTCCATTAAAATTCTACGAAGCATTTTATAACAATTTATCTGCCTGTATCATAGATTTTGTAAAAAAAGAAAATAACATTTATTCCAGTCTGGCAATCATAGAGCAGTGGTTATTCTTAAGGTAAAGCAAAGATTGCCACAGTGTGGTCAGTTGCTACAGGGAATATAGGTAAAATTCCTGTTAGAATATGTATGTCCCAGCAGTGTTGAATTGTTATAAAAAGTGCTAGGAGATCATTTAATATCACTTACTCTGAGTCAATTAGGCCGCCAGTTAGAGAAATCTTTTGCAATTCACTGTTCATTAGCCTGACAGTTGCAAATGAGGTGCTTATAGGTTATGCCTCATTTAATCCCAGAGCTACAGGCTGTAAGAGAAAGGGGAGGCCTTTGTGCCCCTGAATGCTGGGAACCTTGGGAAACATCATTTTTGGAACAGGTTTTCAAATAACACAGCTTGCTGAATCTTGTCTTTCTGCAAGGAATTAGTTTTCCGCATTAGTCTATATTTATTAGACCTTTTTGTTTGTTTTATGCAACATAAATATATTCCTATTCTTGGAAGATTGCGAATGCGCTCACTTCGAAGTTATTTTCCTGATGAAATAGCTTTGTTCCTTTCAGGAGTGAAAACTTATCGTTTGTATCTTAACAGAACCGAAGAGTAAGTTCTGACATCATGTCTAGGGCATGGTGTCGGGATTTGAAATGTGCATATCCCATCTGACATCCCACACATGATCATATGCTGTGATCTTGGCAAGAGATATTTCAGTCTCTATCAAAAGAAGTTCAGGTGTATTTTGGTTTCAGTACTTATTATTGTATTCAACTAAATTCCTCATCTACTGAAACCAGACTGTATTATTTCCTATTTGATGTGAAGGATGGTCAACTCAGTAATGGCTATTGTGTTAGTGATTCTGTTTAAGAAAAGCTTGAGTCAGTTCATACAGGAACTGTGAAATAAATAGAAAGATATTGCTCAAGGTCATTGGCATAATGAAGGTCAGCACTTAGCAGCATGTCAGATGTGCCAAGTGTAATATATTGACGCAGCAGCTTGACATTGACAATGCCTCAGAATGAGTTTTTGCCTTGGAGTTCATAAAAGATAATGGCGGGGACCAGATGTCAGAAGCACATAGATTTTCTGAGAAAGGAAGAAGCAATGCTGAAAGAAATGAGGATTGCAGAAGAACAGGTGATCACAAAATTAGAATGTCTGCAGGCTGACGGCTACAGGAACAGATGGAAGCAGACTCACACTGAAGTGGAAAGAAAACATGGAAAAGTGCAGAAGGTTGTAGAGTATAGTGCACATATGATCTATACTCCTACTATACATATGTAGGAGTGAATATAGGAATAAAAAGCAAAATCAAGCTCCGTGCATGGGATCGAACCTGTAGACTTAATTGTTGCATAGTCCACAGTGCTTAAGTCAGTTGGCCCAATTCTTAGTTGCTTTCCGCGTTTCAAAGTGGATCCAAAGCATTGCTCTACTGATTTAAACTGGAGTAAATTACTTCCAAAAGGAGGAAGAGTGGCACAATGAAAAATTCAGCACAGTGTCAGCATGAGTGAGATTTGCATAATTAGAATTTTGTACAGCATCTAGCTCTCAGATCAGAGTGTTCCTGAGCTGAAGATCCAAGGGTGATGAAAACGAGTGAATGCAAGAACAGAAGTTAAACAATGTGGCTAAGAAGGAGGAGAAAGGAAGAGGGTTACCATCTTTCTCATAGTTATGGTAGCTTGGATATGCAAAATGCAATTTCCACTGATTTTCTTATACTATTGAAACTTTCATGTGGTCACAGATAGTTGAAATATTTAACCATCAAAGTCTTTCCCTGTCACTATGTTCCAAGTCTCACAGTCTTACAGCACTGCTAAAAGAGCAGAACGTGACGGCTAAAAGAGCAGAACCTGACCAGATGCAGACTGACTGAATCTGTAGGGATAGCTATCTTTACAGGTTGAGAACAGGCACTTCCTGCTATTACAAAGGCATTTGGAGGTTACATTCATTAAAGTCTAGAAGCAGGGGGGAGAGGAGATAATCTGCTATGGGAGCTATGTGAGCACTTGAAGAGATTTGTTACCACCTGGGAATTAAGAGACAAAGTCATAATCCTCTGATTTCTCATGGCCTATTTGAGTGAGATTGCAAGTCTCAGTTACAATGAAAGAGCATAGTATTAAAAACCTCATCATAATTAGCAGGCTTGCTGAAAGACTCAGCAGAAGAGTAAACATTTTTGTTTCTTGCTTTAAAAATCAGACTTAAAAATGCTAGAAAACTACTTAACTGGAAAGAGTTGTTAATGCTTTTGTCATTTTGTTTTTATTTTATGGTACTCAGTATTATAAATTCATTTATTATTTTTCTGAGTTACCTGATCTAGGTGTACACTAAGAACAGGGGCGCAGGAGCAACCATTTGAGAAAAGTGGTTACTGTCAGCAGTAATTCTGGGAATGTATTTCTCTGTACAATCATAGGATTTACTGTGCCCTTATGGACAGCTGCATAAAGAAGTAATGTAGTATCAGTTGATCTTCTGAAGTGTATTTTTCTGTTAGGAAAGATTCTTTTTTTATGCTGTTTCATGGTGTCATAATTTTATTGTGAGATTAAAATGGAAGACATCCTTATGGTTATTAAGTATGTTTTAACCTTAAGAATGAGAACACAAGCTGTATGAAATCAAGAATTTGCACACACCAGAAACAGCTAATATTTAGAATGCAGATAGACAATAGTCTTTTTTTCTTTTAGTAGGGCAAGCTAGATTGAATACCATATGGGAATTAATCAAACCTTTGCTTGGACATGAGTGTGGTAAGAGGTACAAGTTGCAGAGGCAGGCTGTTGAACATTGTAATCAAATAGCGCAATAAATACGGAGGAATATAATTTATATCTAACATATTTCAGGATAAACTTGGCAAATGTAATTCTCACCCCCAGGCAACAGTGTTCAGAAAGGGGCTTTTAAAGCATCTAGCAGAACGTGTATATTCTTGTTTCTATTAACTGGACAAGGGCATTGCTTTGCTGCCTGAGTCGCCTTGGGTCAGGGATTGCTTGCTATATTTTCCTTTTCTCAGAATTCTGTTACTGTGCTTATTCCTTACTGGATCAGGAAGGGGGGCACATGATTTTGGAGTAGATGTGCCTTTATTTTTGTGTATTGCTTGGCATCACTGCACTGATATTTGTTATCTGGCTTCCAGAATGATGACTGCTACACAAATGTCTTTTTAACAGAATATGCATAGCCATGTCTTACTAATATAAAATGTTGCACAAGCCTCTCCAACTATTCTCTCCATCTGTCTGCTGAGAACTCAGGTAGAAAAATTCCTCTAAAAAGCTATGGGTTCAGCCTGCTGCATCTACCCCCCCAACCTTCTAGTTCTGCCAGTTAATTTTTCTGATTGCTCTCCACCCCACTTCTGTAAAATGACTATGTTAAGAGCTATTTTAAAGGGTAGTATGATTTTTTTTTCTTTTATAAATATTATCTGGTGACATTATAAAGCTACATTAGGGAGAAATCAGGGGAGGAGAGCTGAGTGGGCAGCAGAGTCCAGGAGACAGATGCTAAGGCTAGGAGAAGGGGACTGAAAGCCAGATTGGGTACACTTAAAGTTTGTTTATTTTTTGTTCCCCAGCAGCTCTTTGTTGTGATGTAGATCCTGGCTACTGTCTGTTAGGACCCTGGTCCACCTCAGGCTACCCTTGCAGCAGGCGTTGCTCTGCTTTCTGCACAGAGAGCAAAGCAGAGGGCAACGATGACTGGGGTGGGGATGAAAGGCAGAAGGGGTGGGGGAGGGAGAGCTGAGGGAGCGAATGAATCAAACTGAGTCAAGTAAAAATAGACCAAGTGAGGGAGGACTTTGGATGAGGATGAGGAAATGGTAAAGTAATGGGAGAACAATTGCACAAAGAGTCTTCAGCCTGGGATGAATCAGTCATCCCACAGCAGGAAAAAAATACCAGAAAAAGCATTGCATTGCCATTAAAATCAACACTACATTGCTGTATCAATCTTAGGGGATGTAATAGATTATACATTACATTAAATAACAAGCTTTGGCCTAGCAACTGGGCCTTTTTTACTGCTTATGAGGGAAAAAAAGGCACAGTGACCTAAGAATAATGTGATTTTATACTCCTACTTGCACATTGAGGAAATTGGTAAAACTTTTTAATTGAATAAAACCGACCATTTTTTGTGAATACTGGAACAGGGACCGATTCTAATCTAACTGTAAAATTGCTCTTAAACAGATAATTTCATTAGATATATAAATAAAATAATGTTTGAAATTCACAAGTGGATGGTGGATATTGCACCAAAATCTGGATCTTCAACATTTTGCTTAGATATCCAACATTTACTTACCATTAGAGTGCATTAGAAAAAATAATGAAAACAAAGGGAAAATGTCCTTGTAAAAAGATGCTTAAAAATTAAAGAGATCAACTGGATCTCACTCATTCAGTTTCTTCAAAATTGCTGCCAATATGTTTTTTTAGATAGGCGAAGAATGGAAGAGAGATATCAGCTCATTCAGTGACTTCATGTGGAATGCTACATGCTGTTCCAAGAATGATAGTGATCAATTACTGAGAACTAGTCCCCTTTTACTTTCTCTCCACCCAAAAATGGGGAAGGAGGAGTGATTTTGTACCAAATATTTATAAAATCATCAGTGAATTCCCCTTTTGTAGTCTGATTTTGAAGGAGGACTACTAGGTCATTTTTTGGTAACTGGAAATAATAAAAGACTTGCCCAAAGCTTCCATAAAAAATGGAATACTTTATAATAGCGGGTTCTCATTCCTCCTTTTTCAAAGAGAAAAAACTAATCTACACTCAGTCCACTACCTAAGAGACAAGCTAATTCCCTGAAGTTAAAAGCATTTGGGGTTTCCTATATGTACTGGAAGTGCCTTGCAAGTCACCTACAGTTTTAATTCCCATTTGAGTACATATTTCACCTGTCTTTTTAGAAATGCATTCTGTTATGTCTTGAGAACAAAGTTAATGCCATAGCTACAGTCCATAATCACTTTTCAAAGTAAGATATTGCTATAAACAAGGGATAATAGCCACTTGGTATGTTCTGAGCTCTATTCTGAGTGAAATGCTGTAAGGTAATTCTTGTCTAGTGTACATAGTGGTTTCACAAGTGAGTCTCAATTTGAGTGATAATGTACATTTTATACATTATACACTAGGACATAATATTAAACAAGATGTTTATGACAATGAATTAAGCAACTCAAGGGGAACCATTATTTTTGATATAATTTCTAAGGTGTCATTGACTTCTCATCCATAATCATTTTCTTTTGCTTTCTAAAATGCTTTTCATGGTGTTTGAAACATCTAAAAGCCACCAGAAGAGAAAGATTATCTTTTGGAATGATATGGAAATTAAAGCTCTACCACATTTTCAAGTGAACCACCAGGGAAATGTTACAATGTAGTAAAATAATAACTTTGGGGTTTTGGTGAAAAATGAATTTAAAATGTTCTGAATTGAATAGAAAACCAGAGTAAGCCCCTCTTGTGAATCCTGCAAGGACAAATGTAGTAAAAAAAGCCCTAAGGCTATCAATTGTATTTCAGGACTGCTAGCATTTGTTCTTAGAATTGTTGCACTGTTTTCTTTGTAGGAGTAAACAGGAATGCCTGAATCAAAGTTGCTCACACACATTCATATTTTCTACTAAAAATACTGTAAATAAAGAAAATAATGACATTCTTTTTGCAGGATGTCGCTTGCTTCAGAGGCATTTTGGTAATTTTGGAGCATAATTCTTCTTTTATAAAGCCTAAGGACCTTGTCTAAAACCATCTGAGTTTATCATATCAGAAACTGAACTGAGATCTATTACACCTCAGTGGAATTCCATAATTACAAAATTGATGTTGCTAATAGTAAAAAAAAAAAAAAAAAAAAAATGCATTTAGGGCCATATTTTATGCAGATAGAAATTGATGTGGTCAACTGAGCACAAATACACTGATATTTAGCTTAGGACCTATCTTTGTTTTAAAATTTAAGGGCAGATTTCTTCAGATATTTAATCTTGGAATACGTGAATGCATCCCTAGTACCATGTTCCTAAGCTTGGCACTGAGTTGGGCATGTTTTGGTTATTGTACTTTCCACCTCTCCAAAACTTTAGGCATACATTGGCTTTTAATTATCTGATA
>JAVCKT010004395.1:0-12300 GCA_032273925.1 Rhynchotus rufescens
CGTGTGCAGGGGGTTGGACTCGATGACCTCTGAGGTCCCTTCCAACCTTGGGCATTCTATGATTCTATTCTATGATTCTATTCTATTCTATGATCTTTAAAGGTGCCTTACAACCTCATCCACTTCTATGATTTTAACAGATACTGATGCCAAAAGAATTTCTTAAATCCTTTAGTTTTCGCGTGCTTACTGTCAGTGAAGTTTGGCAACACAGAGTAAAGATGTCTAAGCCCAGAAATCACATTAGTTTAGAAGCAGATGCAAGCAGCCAAGCAGCACAGCCTCATGTGCAATGGGTGTTGTGTTATAGCAGCCATCTAGACACTAAATAAATTCAAGTTGTTGTGTCCAAGTCCAATGTGCCAAGTCATCCAGATTCCAGCCACCATCAATGGGAAAAATGGCAGAGGGCAGTTACTTTCATACTATGATACATGTCTAAAATATGAGAGACGTCACTCTATGGAGACATCTGTTTCTCCTCCTGACTAAAAAGATATCTAGAAGAATATCATTGACTAGAGTTCCTAGCTTCCTTCTGGACAGCTGCATTTAGGCAAGATAAAATCCATCCAAAATGTAAGGCCTATTAGCTTGGGCAAAGTGCCTAATTAATTGGCTCTACTTCTTTCCTGAGCTGATGCCAGGCTCAGATTTGTGCCAATTTAAGTATCTCTTTTCCCAGCTCCATTATTCAGAATGAAGATGCCCTTAAAGAAACATTACATGCACAAAGTTCTCTACTATAGGGTAAAAGGCTGTGAAATCAGCTGATAAAAAAGTAAGAAATGTTAGTTTGCCAGAGTTAATTTCTTTTGGTTCCATTGTGCCTTTAATAAACCCTTTAGCTTCATAATGACAATACACTTTTTCTCATGATCTCAACAATATCCTGCACAGGCTGAGTCGAATGCACATAGAAATTGTGATGGGGTCGGATAGGTCGACACTTGTAAAAGTGCACTGTGAGATAAAGGAGAGAAAACTCATCTTTTACTGAGCATTAGATAATATCTGCGAAATGAATATAGATAGAATCTTATACAAAAAGAACTAATTATTTGTATAACTAAAGACTTTACCATTCCCAGAATTGACCAGAATGTTCTTTTGAATAATTCAAAAAGTAATTCAAAAAAACTGTTGAGTTTTGAGGGTGAGTTCCCAGACCAAGAATAATTTGTGGAAAAAAAGAAAAACTCTGAGTGGAAAATAGGAATATTTTTCACTAGAAAATCATTGTATACAAAACTGTTAAAGTAAATACAGTTTGAAATAAAAATATTTCAATTGACAAATATCTTTTTTATCAGATTTTCAGATCACACTATTTAATTAGCTTTCAGTTTTTCCTTTATTCACTATTTAGTGGTTCATTTAATTGCTACAGGATGAGACAAGCTTCTGGTTCATGATCTTCAGGATGGTTCAGGCCTTTTTGGGACAGGCTCCTGTCAGGATGTTCTTTTCCATATTTAGAGGATCTGAATCACAGTTGCACAGACAACTTCAAATACTATCTAATTTTTGAATTTCTGTCTCTTTAAGCTTAATAAATAATCTTATAATATTGGACATTCTTGTGTCCTTAAGCATATCTTCCCTAGTATCAGAATCTTTTATCTATTCATAGCGTGCAGAGCCAACGTATGCTGTGATTCCTGACTAGGGCTATCCTAGTTCAGGCTAGAATAGGGGCTTACTTAGTTCAGGCTAGAATAGAGCTTACTTAAGAACCTAATTTATGCTTTACCTTCAGGTCATTTACTGAATCAGTCCTCCAAAGTAAGTCCTTAACTTCTCTGTTTGTCTAATGGAGAAAGAGTAGATGCCTTTTAAAGTGGAATGGGTTCCCATCCAGAGGTTTTCAAAAGTTCTCCCAACTCTAGGAGGACCATAAGCATTCACTTCAGAATGAGATTCTGAGGCATCTAAACTTTAGGTGCAAGTTGAACATCTATGTGAGACATACTCAGTCTCAACTTCATAGGGCTTTTCTTCTTGGTGATCTTATCTGCTCTTTACCTAGTGCATGGTACCTAGAGGCACCTGATGCATCTTTGCAAGTCCAGTATGAGAGAGGGAAGTCTCATCTGTTCCCATTTTATAGGTAGAAAATTTGAGGTAGTGACAAATGCAATGGAAAGAATTGCTGAATCCTCCTTGTCACAATTCATGGGACAGAGGGGTGGGAAGAGCAGCTCAAACTCACCCTCAAAGGCTTCATTGATGACTCCACTTGCTGCCTTGTTATCTTCAAGGCAGTGGATGAAGCACAGCGGAGAGTGTCTTATTTCTTGCAGTTTGTCCTGAATGTAAAAGAAAGTAGGTCTGTTGTCAGGTTCTTGGGCCCAGCATCTTGTCATTAAATCACATCTGGAAAAAAAAAAAAAAAAAAAGAAAATACAAATATTAAAGATAATTGAATCATTCATTTCCAAATACAAATCATTAAATCCTCCAACAGGAAAGTCACATTTTCAGTGTTGGGAAACTTCATACATGGTGCAATGATTTTCACTAGCTGTTGAAAGAAGGAAAAGCAAATTTAAGGTCAGTTGTTAGGAATATATACTTCAAAGGCTTTTAATTTTACAAATCTGGATATTTTTGAGATTGGGAGTAACTGTTACTTTTTTCGAGGAGAAAAAAAAAAAAGAAAACAAATAAAAAAAAACCCAGTTATTTACCAATAATACATGCTCTTGCTAAAGAAGTCACTGATGTTTTCAGTGAAAGCAGATAAGGGAGCTCTAAAAACAGAAATGAACTTGAATTAGTGCCACCTCAACCTCAGAGGATGCTTGAGGTAGAATCCAAAACAAAAGGGGTTAATTTAGACTTCTGCCTCCAGTCAAAGGCAAAAATGCTATGAGTTTCCTCAGGATTTAAAGAAATTCTTGCCCACTCTGCAGAAAATCTTTGGTATCATTCAAAGAGAAAAATTGCCCTCCTTGTCTTTCTAAAGGATAGTGCTGATTTATATTGCTTACTTGAGAGCATGAACTGGCTGCATAAAACCAAATCTTCCAAAAACCAGGATGAAAATCAAGATGCAGCCAGCACCTGGGTGTGTTAGGTGTTCAGAAAGGAGAGACGTTTTAGGATTTCCAAATGGGGCCTGTAGCATTTGAGCAGTTAGTGAAAGGACGATTCAGGAAGCTGTTAAAGGAATGCAGAGTATTCACCTCTAAGCCCTAAGTTCAAATCCTCTCCTGACAAGCAGCATCTAAGACTTACTGCTATGTGATACCAGGCGTTAGTGAGTTATGTGAATTGAATTGGCTTGCTCAGGTCCTCAATTGTCCCTCTTTAAAGGAATGAGACTACTGTGCTTTCCCACAGAAGGATATTTTACAAAATTCTTGAGGTCAGTATTCTTGAGAAAGTATTTTTGACTTCTGTTTTTTTTATAACGATATTTTTCATTAAAACTTTGGATTTGAATGAAAATCATGCTTAGAAAATTTGTTTCAGAACTATTTTTCGTTGACTTGTGCCATATATTGTAGCTCTGGACAGAGCAGTTCTCTTTTGATTTGTTTTCCAAACAATTCAATGAAATCTTGACAATGGGTTTTAAGAACCTATAAAGTGGTAGACCTTGAATTGCTTCAACTCCTTCCCTACTTTCAACTGTACTAGTTGCTGATGTCATAGAAAATACGGATGAAAAGTATTAAATGGGACTTAAAACAAATTGAAACAGTTCAAGGGTTCTCCTCTTCTGCCAGCAAAGTGTTGCTGCCACATTGAATTCTAAAGTCAGTCCTGATGGCCAGAAGCCAAACAATTTGCTTCTAGTCATCTGCATTTCCACAATGAAAGAGGAAAACCTCAGTTCAGGTGCTGTGCTTAGGCTCTCCTGAGCTGAGCTGTATGCAAGCTGTAGCAATGTAATAAAACAGCATTAGAATTTAACAAGTACTCTTCTGCTTTAATGGAGAAAAAGAAATGGACAGCTCTAAGTCAACAGAGGAAGTAATACATACATCATTTAAGAAACAAGAGTATGACCAATGTGAGTTCTGCATATTTTTGCATTTCTAAGACCAACTTTTGTCTTTTTAATAACTATATTTTTAAACAGCCATTCAATTTTGTTACTTACTGTTGCCAAGAGTCAGAACTGGAATTTTCTCATCTAAATTATACTTCATATTCTTATTCTCTACATCAAGTTATTTACTGGTTGGTTTGAAATATTTATATTAAAATTTTTATTTTCCACAAAGAATTTAATTCAGGTAGGTTTTTGGGTTTTTTTTTAATAACTAAAGCTCTCATCCCTTTTCAGCATATCTGCGACTTTTGCAGTAACAGATAGTGTCAACGTGATATTTAGCTTTTAAGGCTTGTTGTGATAGGCAAAGTCTTAGGTCACATGGTATAAACTTTCACTAACCCAGAAATGCATCAACAAAAGATTGATCAAGAAAGTAAAAGCCAGACTAATATGCCACGCCATACATAAAAGACAGCTGAAGCACATTCCTCTATTTTTCTTTGGAGTCAGACATGGGCTAGCAAATAATGAATTCCCTCAGTGTGACAAAGAGGCTCGGAGGATTTCCCTAATTCACTGGGGAAGCCTTACAAGAAGAAATTAAAAATAACAAATCCAAGCACAACCACAGGTTTATAATAGGTTCTTAAACCTATCTGTGCACCTAAGTGTACACCTGAAGACTGGCACTTTACAATTTTGTTTTACTGGGTCTGGACAAGAGGTAAAAACTTGTCCAACAAAGTGGTCTCTGTGGAGAAGATAAGGCCTTAAGAATCCCAGAAAACCAATGAATTGCTATTGGTTACCTAATATGGACGATTCAAGGTGAATTATACCTGAAATTTTCTGTAGGGATATATGTGAAATATGCTTAGTTCACTTGTGCTAGGCATGGATATCTGACTACAAAATGAGTGCCGTGCAAACACCTGATTCCTATTTCAATCAATGTGTGCTTACTTTTAGACCCCTTGACCCCCTTTCCAATTTATTACAAAACTTTACCTGCTCCATACTCCTCTGCATGAGGACTGCATATTTCCCTGGAGCAGTAATTTGGGAGGAGAGAGAGGAAGAACAACTTCCCTTGCCCCCCCACACTCCCAACCACAATCCCACTTCCTTAATGCTGTCTTATGTCCCAAGGTTTCTGTGTCAGCCCTGCTTGCCTTTGCAATACAAGCCTACCACAGATTCCTACACACTTCTCAGTTGAAGTAGCTTGGCCTTTGAACTCTCTTCCTATCAGTGATGGTTTGTTTTGTCAAATGACAAGGAGCAAGCCAAAGTGCCAAGGAGACAATTACCGACTGCTGATGTCCTGATGCAGGTTCAAAACCACAGGGCGGGAAGCAGGAATGTCAAGAATCCTGGCATGCCATTAATGACCAAACAAAGTAGCAAAAAGCTTTTTATGCTACTGACAGGAGCTGCATGCAGGTGCTGAGTGCTCACCAAATGAGATAAAAGATGGTACAAGAGTCTAAGGGCTCTTTCAACCCCTTGGCTTTCAAAAACGGGGTTACTATGATTAGGTCCTGAATCCTACAAGTTAAAACATGCAGATCAGCCTTTAAGACCTACCAGGTCCTCCCTCCTACACTAATTTTTAGACTGGGACTTAAGAACTACTTCAATCAGAGTTTTCAGGATTCTTCTGAAGATCTTGCCACTCTTTTTAAAGACAGCTTAGGAGTTTCTTGCATGGGCTTGAATAATAAACAAGAATATGGATATACTTTATAAGGTGTATTTTTTATTCATGAGACAGCTGTGAGAAATTTTTTGAGTGAAAAAAATCTCAGCAAAACAATATTGAAACCATAATTGCCTCATTTTCTCTGTCATTTCCAGGTCTGCCTCTGCTCTGAATGCAAAATCCTAATATCTTCAGTTCTTCAGTTCCTCTGAGTAATAAATACATCACTTGTTAATATAGCATTTCTAATATCTCTACATAAATATCCCAACAAGATAAATTTTTCACTAGATCTAGAACTTGGGACATTCTAATTGATGTGAGACCTATCAGAGAAATCAGGTCGGCCAATAACAGAAATATTTCTAAATCATTTCCTGAGTGACAAGAGTCAGAGTTTTACTCTTTAACTATCTTCTCCTTCCATTCATAGGACCAGCTGTAAGGTGCATTACTGCTACTGCTTATGCAGAGTGGGCGATAGAGGAATGGAGACATGAAATTAGATATTGGTGAATGATTATCAGGATCTGCTTCAACTTTCTCCCTCATACACTTCTGGATAATATGTGTTTGACATACTATATATATATATATATATATATATATATATACAAATACGTATAAACACATATTTTTTTTTCTTTTAACTGCATTTCAATTTTGTGCTCAAGACAGTTGGAAAATGAGTATTTGTTCATCCAATTCAGTTAAAGACTAATCAGAAGTGCATTATCTCTCGTTTCTTTGACACAGTTATCTTTTTCTGTACAGATACTTCCCAGCTATGAAAAGGCAATGTCTGCACTAAACAGGTTAAATTTAGAGATTAAAGAAAATACTCCGAAAGCACTGTTAATAACTATTGGTATTGTTGGCCTGTTATCAAATTAATACAGGATTCAAGCCCAAAAGTAAATTTATGTTATCTCTGAAATTCTATTAAAAATAATAGTATGCATCAACCTTTTAACTTAAACCCACACAGAGCTTGCTGTTCTTCATTTTCTCTTCAGATAAAACAGCCTGCATATGTATCCATTAGCCTTCTACCAGCTCTTCTGGTAACTCAACCTCTGAGTGAGGATGCATTTTGTGAAAAATTCAGTGACAGATGAAATGAAGCTTTAAGTAGACATTTTAAATTATGGTCACTCGGTAATTACCAAAAATACTAAAACAAAGTTAACTTACAAGTCATCAGGACAATTGTTTGGAGATTCCAGCCTTCCTCCTGATTGTACATGGTATAAAACTTCGGTATTAGAGAAACCTGGATATGGCTGTTGACCCAAGGTTAGTGTTTCCCACACTAAGATTCCAAATGCCCTAAGAAACACCAATAAATAATTTTAATTACCTTAGTGATCATGAGCAATTATTAGCAATTAACTATTAGCAATTAACTAAAATGTCTCAAACCTAAGAACAAAGTTCAGTTAGAAAAATTGAGAGTGAGTAGTTCTGATTTTATGTGAAATAATCCCCACATCCTTAAGCCAGTCCCAAGGATAGCTAAAGTGAATATGTGGAACCAAAATACTTTTCTAGACTCACTGAGGTATATTTGAGAAGACTCTGGTCATCTACAGCTTCTCTAGCTCCGCTCTTCATCTGAACATGTCCTCACTTAAACAAGCATTTAGGTATCTCTAGAGGTGTCACTAGAAATGGAGAGTGCTACAAATTTTCCAAAGCACCAATCACAATGAAATCAGCACCTCATAGAATTTGGTACAGAGAACTACATGGTTTTCTTAGATAAAAATGTAAGAGTGGTGGTTGAATGGTTAGGTTGCAAGGGCTGAAGACTTAGATAAAGGTCTGATGTGCTACAGGCTACACATAAGTGCTTATGTCTACCTAAATCTAAACCTATGTGAATTTCAGATTTAAAGGATCTATTTTTTGTTTATTTTCCATGCATTTTGTCAGGGGAGTCTCTGCTTCTTCACTGTAAAATCACTTCAGCTATACCACTTCAACAAAATGCTGTGACCTTACCCTTGCTGTGAAATCTGGGTCCAAACAAAGGCCTAATTAAATCTATGAGCTTAAAAATAAAGAAGTCACTAGAAGAGGGTGCAGCTGAAAGAGGAAAGTATTTGTCTGTAGGAAAAAAATGCCAGTTAATCTAACGGAAGACTGAATAGAAAGAACAAGAAGTTAATAGCCAATTCTCTGCTCAAACAAGTAACAAAAAGTTTCTGTGGTCTTAGATATTGTTTGCTTGAATGACACTAGTTCTTTCCAGTTAGAATCCAAAGTTAGAACCCAAAACATTAAGTAAAGAAGTATATACATGCAGGTGTTCTCATCGTGCCAAACTTTCCACTAGCTCATGAAAATATTAATTAGAAAGATATTTGCCTTAGCCTATAATAATGATAGAGGGCTTTATGCAAATCTGTCATTACTCTTGCAAACCATTCTTTTTCTCTGTGGGATTTGGCATTATTATTTGCACAATTACGTGGCTGCTAGAACTCACCAGACGTCAGAGCGATTAGTAAAGACACCGTCAATGAGGCTTTCAGGGGCCATCCATCTCACAGGAAGTAGTCCTTCTCCTCTTTTTCTGTAATAATCATTTTTATAGATATCTCTGGCAAGTCCAAAATCACCAATCTTTACCACACGGGAGCAGCCCTCATATTCCTTCACAGATACAAGGCAGTTGCGAGCAGCCAGGTCCCTGATTTGTAAAGCAGAGACAAGAGGACAAGGTTAGCATCACAGAGCAACTTAGGACAAAGGAATCCCCTGGAGACCATCTGGTTCAAACTCCCATTCAAAGCAGTGCCAGACATGAAGTTAGGCCAGGTTGCACAGGGCCTCATCCAGTTGTTTTGAATATCATCAGATGTGGATGATACTCCACAGCCTCTCTGGACAACCTCTTCCAGTAAGTAAACCTGATCATTGTGAAGAATATTCCCTAATTTCCCTAGCTGCTACCTGTGTCCATCACCTCTTGTCTTCTCCCTGTGCTCCTCTGGGAAGGGTCTGGCTCTGTCTCCTATAGCCACCCATTAGGCATATGAAGACCATACCTTGGGTTTTGGGTCCAAAGCTCAGAGTCATCCACCACATTGTGAGAGCACTGAAGATGATTCTAGCAAACTAGCACAAAATTAAATAGCACTCCAGGGCTTTCCCCTTCCCATTATATCATGACATCTTCCCAAGGAAATCTTCTCCTAGGTAATATCATTACTCCCGATACTGTGGTTAACCCTGGTAAGACTAAGAAAATAAGTTCTATACCTGTGTATGAAATGCATTTTCTCCAAATAGACACAGCCTTTGCAAATATCCAAGCATATATCCAAGAGATCAGTCAATGTCAGTAGGGGACTCTGGAGCTATAAGAAAGGGAAATAGAATTAGCCATGTCTTCCAGCTTTACAGACTCAGAGAGAGATAGCCTCACTATACTAATATGGTATGGTTTTCTCATTTGAAACTCATATGATTTTTCCAAAACACAGGCAAAATACAGGGAGGTGCAAAATCTCTGTTATGTCACAAAAGCAGAAATCAACCAGTGATCACTATTAAATCACTGCCCTGCCAGGCAGGAGAGCACATCTTATTCTTTGGTGTGGGGCTAAGAATAGCCCAGGACCTTCAGAATTGCCATTTTTTTGTATTAGAAAAAATCGGATCCTGCAAATTTTCCCTTCTTATCAGGTCAGGTTTGCTTACTGCTGTAGTTACCAATGAAAAAGCTTATAGTGCATATTACCAAATTTTATACTGTGTGGACTTGATCTGATCATGCAAATGAGCTAGGCTATTGCTATAATGCTGTAAAATTTCTGTGCTGAGTCCTTTTGGTCTGCAGTGCTGTCACCAATATTCCTAATTTGTATGATGACTATGAAAAAAAGGTCTTCACTGAAAAAGACTTATCTCTTTCTCTTTTCATTCTTCTTTCTAAAGCCTTTTGGGGGTACAGATAGGGACAGTGTGCTCTTCTATACTTGGGCTCTGCCTAGCACATTATGGATATTTCTGCTATTGAAAAATATATATGTGGAATTTAATAGACCAAATATATGACCACCACTATTTATGGTCACTTTTCAAAGCACTGTTCATGGAGTGCACAGAAGGCAACTCAAAGGACATCTCATGACTGAAAGAAAAAAAAAAAACAATTTTTGTCAGTGGCCTACTGATGTTCAATCCATTTCACAGCACCTCTGAATTCAAATTCTTCACTGGAATACTGAGGTCTCAGGGCATTAGAGAAAAACAAGGTCAGAAGCTGCAGACACAGGAACACATATAGACATCAACAAGGTCTTTCAGGAAGAAGAAAACTCAGAAACAGTGGGCAGCTACAGGTTAAAAAACAGATCAGTTGGAGTTCTGGCCCTACCTTTTGCTTCCTGGCTCCTCTTAAATAGCTAAGTAGATCCCCTCCTTCCATCAGCTCCAGTATGAGGTACTGAGGTTCATTTAGCAGACACACTCCAAGCAATTTCAGAATGTGAGGGTGATCAAATTTACTAAAGGGAAGGAAACGACTGTGAGATTAGGTATGAAAAATTCCAGTCTGTTCATAGCTAATAACTTGCACTAACCGCCAGCAATGAATGAGCAGTCTGATTTTTACAATCCTGCCTCTACTAAGAGCATGAACTTACAGTGCTTGAATTTGCTCAGTCATGGGGAGAGTTCAGGGGCTTTCATTCAAAACACAGACTTACACTGTGCTTTGGTAGGCAGCCTAATGCATGTACACATATTAAAAACACTTCATCATGTTTCTAGGAAAAGGGAAGTAAAGCAAGGTAGCCAAATGGCATTCTCCGCTAAGAATAACATGAATTGCAACCTCTAACTTAAAGAATCTGTAGTATTTTAATAGACTGCTTTTAGTACTGAAATCAGGCTTCAGTGTTTGATTCAAAGAAATGTGCAGAAAAAGGCAAAAGTAGAGGTGCACCGTATTATTTACAAAGTCCATAGGAGAATCATCTCTCACAGAACATTTTCAGGAAAAATAAAATATGCAAGAAGAGCATTTGGAATAAGCCATGCTAGGTGCTGCCTTGGGTGTGTCCAAAAAGACAGGGATTACGACAGAGCCATCAGCAGCCTGACATTTAGCACTTTTCAAAGAACGGGGAATATTTACAGGCTTTGTCAGTGGTTGGGCTCTCACAATCACATGCCTTGTGTTGGAGCATGGTTTCCACCTCCAACTGCTGTGTGAAAGGGCTCACACCAACACTCAGAGAAACCTGACTCTGCTGCGGGAACCAGTGGTGTCTGAAGTGCTGTCAAATGCACCAGGGTAAACAAACAAATAAAGAAGAGAAATATTTTTCTTCTGGCCTCTTTCAATTCTAGTAATCTTAGGTGTGGCCAAAACTTCTTCAGCAAGAAGAAGGATTCTGAATATGGAAGTTTCCCCCCTCACCTCCAGCACATACCTCTCAATCAGACATCCCCAGCCCTTGCAAAAACAATATCCCAGAAAGGAGCACCTGGCACTTGCTCAAGCTCACCCAGTCCTTTGGCAGTGAGCTGTCACTCAATAGCTCCCCAGGGATGGGATGGACCCAAGAATTTGCTACATGTATTTGGACACCAATGACTCGCCAATATGCAGGATCAAATGACTGTTTGCAGCACAGGTAACTCAAATATTTTCCCACTGCTGCACAGTAAAAATAGAAGCAACAAATAGTCCCCGCTGAAGAGAACAGTGTGCATAGCAGTTCAAGCTGAGTTTTAAAGTGCTTCCAAAACAGCAAGCAAAATAAAAGCTGCATTTAAAAAGTGAACATGAGGATTTGTGAACAATTAGGTACACTTGTGTTTCTGTTCTGCCCTTGGACTGATTTTACAGATGCTATAGCTAAATATCAAGAAGTATCGCTAAGCTCTCCAAGGGAGAATTAAATCCCTCTTCTCCAGATTACACACCAAAAAAAAGTTTTAAAACATATAAAATATACCTTTTTTTCTTGATTTAACAGCTATTGGGTATATGCAATGTTTAAATTTTCTTATTCTTTTAATTTCTTTATCTCACTGAATTGGTGTGCATATGGGCACACAATACTATTTACATTTAAATATATTAACTACCAATTAAATATTTTCCCCAGACTTTCATTTTTGGATTATATTCTGCACAAACAAAAACAGAATTGAGATGCTTCAGAGATTTTCATGAGTTTTTTCCCTCAATGGAAAAAAAAAAAAAAGGTAAAGATATATAAAATTTTTATTTAATATGGAAACATAAACAAGAAAGAGTTTTCCAAACAGCAATTCCAAGCTTCTTATTTGTTCTACACTGTATAAAATCTTCCATTTATCCAAAAATGCTTCTAATTCTGCACATACAGAATAGAAATCAGAGAACTGCAGATCTGCACATCTGAAAACAAAGCCCTGTTCTTAGTCTTACAATACCAGCTGAAAACTTCAGCTCAGCTTATACTCTTTTTGGAGACTCTAGAAAACTGGAATTCAAGCAGAAACACAGACATTTCCACGTAAAGCTCACAAACTGCTGGCAGGTATTATCTGCTTTCATCCACCTCAGTAGAAGAGGTATGTGGCAGCC
>JAVCKT010004397.1:0-10891 GCA_032273925.1 Rhynchotus rufescens
CCCCCCCCAACATTGCTTTTTTTTTTTTTTTTTTTTTTTTTTTTTTTTTTTAATGAAGCAAAAAAAGCTAAGAAAAAGCATAAAGGAATAAAGGAGAGGTCGAAAGCTGTTCTTTTCCCATTTTCCTGCACCAAAAGTATCGCAGTCAGAGCTAAATAACATCACTGGCTACAGTTCTCTTTCTCTAATTTGATTTACAAAATCTCCCTAACGAAACATTGCTGATAGCCTTGGCATAATTAAGCACTGGGAGGAGGTGACCATGAGCACAGAATGGGCCTCATTCTCATATTAAGTGCAACCAACAGATATTACATAGCGTTGACATTTTGTGCTCAGGAGCTAGTAGGATTGGGTCAATATACATAACAATTAAAACATACACCTATGGTGATGGCAGCCTGCAAAACTGGCCCAAGTAGTAAAAACCTAGGAGAAGATCTGGGGATGAAGAGAAACCACAGAGGCCTGAAGACCCCTCTGGCAAAGGACTGTGAAGGGAAAGTAGGGAAGAATAAGGGAAAGATCTTCCTCACTCTCCAGATCTGAAGACCGAGATCTAATCCAGATCCCACTGGAGGTGAGCCGAGCCAGCACAGTGCAGGATAATGGAGTTGAACAAACAGGGGCATTAAAGTCAATGTTAAGTACCTTATAAACAGGGAATTATCATGAAGCACTGAAGAGGAACACCGATCTATAATCTTAATGAGCTGGGAGGAGATGCTTCCTGCATCTTCCGCTCATTAGGACAATCCAGAAAAAGTGTGCAGGGGGAGAGAAAGCCCTGACCTGGCCATGAAAGGACCTGGCTTCTAAGTCTGGCACTGCTGTAGCCTTAGATGACCTACTTCACCTCTTATTGCCTTAGTGCATAAACAACTGCTATTATAAATGCTCTATGATCTGATACCAAATTTTCTGTAAGATTTGGGAGACTGTGGAGATTGATGGCGGTGAGCAAAATTTGAAACTAGGTGTCATGGAGTGCAACCTATACGGTAGCATTATTTCATGCAATAATATTTCTAACTGGTAGCTTTCATCCTATTCCTGACAGCTGAGCTAAATCAACTGATCTCTTTCTCTGAGTATGTGGGACCATAACTTCTACTGGGTGTATCCTCATGGCCTTTGGAGACGTAATAGCAACAAAAGCATGGTCCAGACTCTCTGACTCCCCCAAAGGAGGTGTACTGCTCTCAGCCCAGCACCTCTCTGACTAATCTCAATGTGACCTGCCTGCATTGAGAATCACACAAAAGCTCTTTCTCTTGACTAATCTCACATAGGAATCAGTGGCCCTATTAGTGCCATTTAGCATTCAGGATGATCAGCTATAACACCGAAAATATTGGAGGGTAAATCTTGTAGAACTGGAGAAGCTGTTACCCAGCTACTTCATTCTGCAGGATCAGTCAAAAACTCTGAAACACGTGAAATTAGCTGAGTAATATCCCTAACACTATAGTTGAAGATCAAGTTAATCAAGAGAAGTCCTTAGAAAATGCCCCGAGGACTGAATGTATGTTCTGTTGGAAATGTGGACCTACTTTCTCTTGTGTGATTCATAGCTTGATGCCCACAGTTTAGAACATGGAGATGGCCAAAAGGAACCCGACAACTTCTACTTCTACGCTCCATTAATATGTAGGGCATAATGTTTCATTCACTTTCCTTATACCCAGTGCAGAGGATGTAAGTTCTTCTAACATTAAGCCAATTCTGGAACAAGGCAGTCAGGGAAGTTCACCTTGCTGCAGCATATAATTCTTTGTCAGCCAAGGATTTTGAGCATGGTTATCCTTAAGCCTTCTTCATGGGAGTTCAGGGCACTGAGGGAAGAACACAGTTCACTGTGCGTTGACATGTGTCAAGAAGCAAGGTCAGGTTTGAGGACTCGGTGAGTTCCAGGAAAGGATTTGATAGGCCTTGTCTCTGGAGAAACTTCCATTCTTCAGAGAAAGCAAAAGGGGGTCTGGCTTAGGTGTGTCAAAGCCCTTCTTCCATGTGTCATGGCAAAGAGATAGAGAACTGTCCTGAGCTGTTTAGATCACTTAGCTATAAGGTGACTGGCTTATTTGCAGACACCACAAAGCTGCAGGTGCCGTAAGGAGTGACTGATGCATGCTGTATGCAGGTTGTTGGGCTGATGCTCCAGAGGAAGCTGAGTCAGTCACGATTACGAATGAACCAGCTGAACTATCTCCTGTCTGTGCAGCCAGCCCAAATAAAATTACATTATCTCACAGCCAGGTTATCTGGTACCATTGGAATAAGGGAGAAGGGTTTTGCAGTGGCACAGTCCAAAAGGCACATAAGTTTGGAAGAGTAAATGTGCTTTGTGATGTTCTTTAGTGACTTGTATGCTTTGAATAAGCTTGGAAAAAGATAGGCTGTGGATTTAAAGTGCAGTTCTTATTCATGGATAATTCTATGTGTGGCCCAATGTAATCAATATTTTATCTCAGACACAGTCTAATTCCCCAGTCTGCAGAAAAGCCAATATTCTTCGGTGAGACAAAATAGGAATGTCTAATCCTATATGAGACAATCTGATGCTTGTAATTGAGTTTTTCACTTCATTATTACACTGGGCTTTATCCTTTGGGCCTGAGAATCAGAATTCAGGAAGCCAAAGAAAACGTTGCCTTAGGAAGACATGTCCTTTTGCTTCAGATGCTATAGTTAGTTAAATGTCACCTCTAGAAACATTGTAATTCAAGTGAGGGGGCTATAGAGGAATATTTCTGAGAATCTGATTTGCTTAAATCTGTCTTTGTGCCCATAATCTCAGATCCTAGCACTGCCCTTTCAAAATGCCAACTGCATCAGTTTGGATCATTAGCACACTTTGAATTCTGTTATTTGGGTCGTGCAAATGTGACTCCTGTCCTTTAGACAGACTCTTTTATGCTGTAGGGAGAGCGAGGAGGAAATAATATTTAAAATACCATAGGACAATTCTGATGTCATGTACAGTCTTGTAACATCAATGAAACCTAATAGATGTGTCTCAGGTTTAACTAAAATTAAAAAAAAAAAAAAAAAAAGATGTCCAAGTGCAAGAGATTTGGCAGTAACCCTTTTCTCTCTGTACAAAATGTAATTTTCTCTGCAATATTTCCTCTCAAGTTTACTAACTATGCATTCTACTTCTGCCAGTGTTTCACTTCTAGGAACCTAACTTTCTTCTGGGTGATTCAAAAAAAAATGTATTGATGGACATAGCACCATTAAAATCAATTTTTTACTAATATGAAATCCTATTTTTGATTATGACATCACTATTGAGAGCAGCAGAAAAGTCTTAGGAAGTCAATGAGATAGCATGAACATAAGCATGAGCATAACACGACGAGATAGCCCATCATGTAGGCAAAAGCCTCTGCATCGCCAGTTCTGCTTTCCTCCTACAGAGAGGACACGGAGGAAGAAAAGCCAGAACAGTGGGGCAGCTTGCACAGGCAGCCACCCAGCTGTTCGCTTCACACCTTTGCCATGACAGAGGGAGACTCCAAGGAGCAGAAATGATGTAGAAATAATTTTCTGGGAAGTAGCTCTTTGCTGAATATTATGGGGCTTACAAATCCACCTGCACTCGCCTTCGTGTTTTTTTATGTGTTGGGGTTTGTTTTGTTTTGCTTTTCTCTCTCGTGATGTGGATCTCTTTTCAATTCCAACAACAGTTCACTGAAAGCAACACTAATCTGTTGCCACTGTTCTTGCCAGGGAAATTGGTTTTGATCTAAGGACATTGGGTAGGGGAAGAAAAAGGGCATGTCTGGGACTCTAGCACAGCTGGATGTAAGATAATACAGAATAATTAAATAAAATGGAGAAGAAGAGGAGAAATAAATACTGAGTTTTGAGAAAGAACTGGAAGTGCATATGACAAAAAAGCAAGGAGTGAAAGGAGGAAGGAGAACCAGAAGGGCTGGAGTGAAAGGAACAAAGTAAGAGTTACAGAAACCAGAAAGCAATAGGGGAAACCACAGGTATGAAAGAAAAGTGAAGCAATGCCAGGCTGAGTTAATTAGAAACGGATTATAACAAAATTGAATGACAGCATGCCACCAATCACTGTCAGTAGCACCACTATACATTGTGTTACCTTCCATTGGGGGAACACACAAATCAGGTTAGTTATTTCCAGCATTGTCTTTTATCCCTGACTGTTAAAAACATAATTCTTTGCTGGCAATAAATTTTGAGATGCACAGATATTTAGGCTTTTCCCAGGCTTTTAGCTGACTCCAATCGCATCCCCTATAGAGGAGCCCGTCTGCTTGGCAATGGCTCTGTTCATATGTTGAGGGAGAAGGAGAGTCTCTCTTCCACAGATGACATATGCTTTCCTGAAAAGTCATGTCATAATTGTAGCGTACTTTGTAACACACGCACACTGAGAAGCCAAACTGTGCATTCACCAGTGACCTTAATTTTCCCATTTCCCATCTTTAAAATACTTGGCTTTGCAACCTTGGTGTTTTTAACATATTTTTTTTTCTCTGCAAATATAACTAATACTTTGCATTTCTCTGATGTCTTCTGCCCAAGAATTTCATAGTGTTTTATAAACACTTTTGAGAGTAGGCATCACAGCAGGCTTTTGAAGTAAGTAACTATTACCATTATTTCAACTTTTGAAATGAGCACATGCAGAGAACATGCTTTACTAAGAATAACACAGGATGCTGTTGTTGGATCAGAAATGAGTCTCTAACTTCCACAACCTGACCTATGCTTTGACCTTCATCCACACTTCTTTTGGGATGAAAAGTCCCTTTTGAGATCACAGAATTTTGCTTGTGACTGTCCTGTTCAATCTATGTGAAATAGGAGGACATCATTTGAAGTCCTGAGACCACCCCTCAACTACAGTAATTCTGAGCGAGATGCTCATTAACCAGTATCAGCACCCAGTCAGCCTGGGGTTCATTGCAAAGGTACATGAATACCTTGTGAACAATGAAAAAGACTGGAACAGTTTGGATCCTGCAGTTGAGGTCTTCTCTGAGATCTATCTGAAGTGCTAATAACAGTATTATGGAATTCCTGTTAGCTGAGCTTAAATCTGATCTCCTTGAAATAATTTCTTATGTGTCCATCAGTAAAGGTCCTCTATGCCTCACACTCCCTTTTGATGGAGCAGTACCTGTTGGTAAGCTAATTACTTATTCTTTCATCCTGCCTGGTAAACAGAACTCCCCTTGTTCTTAACGTGATTCATTCCTCACTTGTTTTCCAGTAGACTGCTTTACATTTCTGTCACACTATAAAAGCCTCTCCTTCCAAGACAAGAAATAATGATTTTTAAATAATACTCCAGACTAAACCTGCATAGTCCTCTAGCTCTGAACAGGCAAAATACTTGATGAATTGTAAGCGAAAAAAAATTTTTTAGCCTGTCTGCACTCATTAGCCTTTTTACCCCGTTCCTGTCCTTTTCAGTGAGACATTTCCTTGGCACTGGGCCTCAGGTGAAGAAAGGTGGCAACATCAGGTTTCAGGCCCACACTGTGCACTGTGAACTCACATCGTGCTTTTACCTTTGTCTTCTTCTGTATGCTTCAGTACTCATTCCAGCATTAAAAGCCCTTGCAGAGCTTTTCTCAGACCTATCTCTCTGGCTATGTCCAAGAACATAAACCTTTCCTTTTGCCCCAGCCATGATTTTTCTCTTGTCTAGACCAGGACAGTATAGTCTATGTTTTGAATTGACTCCAACAAGGCAATGGTAATAGCAGCAGCAGCAAAAGCAGCTGGGCTGCATGTCCTATGGTTTTGTCCGTCAGGAAAATATAAATGTTGTGTCACACCCCCAACCAGCAGATGCAAACCCCTCTGTGAAAAATATTCCTCTCTGACATGACTTCTGAAACAGATCTTTCTTGGCATCCTGGCTTTCCCCCCGCTCTTTGCCTTTTCCATCATGTAAATTGGACTAACAGATAAGCCGATAATGTAAAACCCCTTTGCTGAAATAAGGGGTAGACTGTAGTGTAAAACCTGGTGTTAGAATTGTATTTATCCCTATATTCTTTGGAACGTCTGATTTTTCTCTGCTTAGTGATGGATGGCAGGAGAGGGGAGAAGAAGTGAGAGAGAAGGCCCCTTGTGTTCTGTAAGGAGGAGAATGCTTAGTGTGCAGTATATTTCTCACATTTTCAAGTCATTCTGCAGCACATTCTCCAAGATTTTAAGAGTTATAGGCCCATAAGTCAAATACCTTGCAAAATAGGTGCCATTATTTTCCCATATTTCATGTGAGCTTCTAAGTAGGCCCCATATATCTCCAGCTCACACCACAGCACAGATTTTTTCCATGTTCTGTTCCATTCCTTTATGTCAATTAAACTCTTATATGAATTCATTTTACTAAAATAACTGTGCCCAGAGCCTAGCAATGATGCTCTAACAAAAGCCATGTCACAGAGGCAGCATGCTAGGAAGTGGCATTAGAAGTTTTCTGGATGTGCCTGACAACCCCCTACAAGGCAGCACCCTGACTGTATCATCACGGGAGACACATCAACACCAGTTCCATCAGCATCTACCATGATAGGTTTATGGCCCACACCTCACCATTGCTCCTGCATCCTGGTGTCTCGCAGCTTGTCACACCTCTACTGTAGCAGCCATGCTGAGAAGAAGATTATCATTGACACATTTGTTTTGTGGTGGAACAACTGGCACACCAATATAGTAATTTATTTACATAGGGAAATGTAGGGATAGGGATCCCTCTTTGAGGATCAAGGACTGACAGATTCACTTGACCAAGTCAGGCAAAAGCATCCTTGCCAATAAGCTGACCAACCTTGTGGAAAGAGACTTAAACTAGGGGTGATGAAACACTCCTAGTTTAAGGAGTCATGAGGGATGATGACCCTCATCCCTCCTAGTCATGAGGGATGATGACCTACCATCAAGTGAGGAAAATACATTGAAGGTAGAATCTCCCAGTCAGAATACCACTGAAGATACACACATGTCCCCATAAAAGTTTTTTGACTGTTCCTAGAAAATTCATTTTCTGAGTGATGGTGGTGGTGTGGAGGAAGATTACCAATTGTCTCTCCTGTTGTAGAAGGTAATTAAATACCCATTAAAAAAAAAAGGAAATGTTTTTGGTCATTTTTTTTTCTTCTCAGAGGGAGGACTGAGACCTCCTGCATAGGCTGATCAGCATGGCTAATCTGCTGCTTGCTCCTTTGGCAACAGAGGATACAGCCCGCTATGGCAGTTAGAGTGGGAAAGTGAAGAGCAGATGGGAAAAGTGTCTGAAAGAAGGAAAAGAAGCATTTGGAAAGAGGGGAGTGGTGCATCCTAAGCCTGGGAGGTAGTGGAGGTGCGAGCAGCTGCAGCACTCAGCATCGAAGTGTACACACATTTGCTTGCCTATGTGAGCTCGTAGGATCAGGTATGGCACTTTCTGCTCAGAGGCACAGGTACCCCACCACTGCATCCAGCCTCAGCTGCGGGATGACCAGGACTGCTCAGATGTCTGGTCTTGGGCTGTCCCTTGCTATCACAGGCCTCTGCTCTGCTTGTGTAGGGGCGGCAGTGGCAGGTTGCAGTGATTGTGGCAGCTTTCTCCTGGCTGGACTCAAGGTGGTTTTACAGTCACTGGCAGTGGGCCATGAGCCTCCTCACTCAAGAGTTGCCTGATGAGACATCCTTGAATGCTGCTCTCAATAGAAGAGGATGGAGACACCGTGGCCATGGAGGACAGGCAGCACTGCAATGAAAACAGACACCTTCAATATTAAATGGAAACAAGACAAAACTCAGTTGTCATGTAAGGACAAGTGATTACCATGGAGATCTTAAGGAGGAAAGAGTCCTGCACATCACCAGTGTGCCCAATTTGCAGTCATTTGGTTGGGTAAATGATGAAACAAGGCTCACTTGGCACCTGCATAGGAACAGCTCTCAGTAACTGCTGAAGAGGATGAAGTAATTACTTACTTACATGCCTATAAACTCTTCTCAGCATTAATGTATGCAGGATGGTGGCATTAGGTTGTAAGTGTTCCCAAGAAAGGAATGACTCAAGTCTCAGCAATAAAAGCTGATAATTAGCAATATTTCACATCCTTCACTCAACATAATCCTGGAAAAAGAGGAACTGATAAAGCAAAGAAAAGAGTAGAGAAAGCACAACTGCAAATACATTGAGGACTTGCTTAGTGTGAGAAAAAAATAGGAAAATTCTATTAACACTTACAAGACTTTCATTAAAATGTAACAGCAAGAAGTAACAGGCCAGTGTTTCTGACCTTTTTAACTCTATCTTTCCTCATTTGAATAAATCCTTAAATAGACAGGAAAAGAAGTTCTCTTTTTTCTTTTCTTTGTTTTTTTTTTCTAGATGAGTATGCTCTCTAATATTTAGGGTTTTGTTGATACTTCATGGGCATGTCCATTAAATTCTACATATTTTAGCTTTGGGCAATATTTAGAGTTATTTAAGCTAAACATTATAATACAGTAATTCATTACATATACATGACTGTTTGGGAAGTTTTGGTAAGTTTAGTATCTAATTTAACTTATTATCTTTGGAAACTTAAGTTATCAAAACAAATAAGCCTTTTCTTTTTCTGGGACTTCCCCATGGAGTGTTTAAAGAGCAAAATGGAAAATATGTCGCTAACCACTTTATGTATTTCTTGACTCTGAAAAACAGCATGATGACCACTCAGATGAACACTTTGCTATAGCCATGGTATCCAAAACAGTGACTTAAAGTCAAGTTTCTGAGTGTGTTTACAGATCTAAATAAGGGTCTTTTTTAAGAACATAGAGTATCTGCTCCTATTTTTTTCACAAACCAGACCTCAGAATGAAAAACAAGTGTTGAAATGACATTCATTTTTAAAGTTCTCTTACAGGCTGATGTGAAGAAACAAACTGAGATTTACAAGAGATGTTGGGAAAGCGCAGAGAAATGAAATTAAATCTTACTGTTCTCAGCACTTATTTGGAGAAAAATTAGTAGCATCTTTGTTTTGTAGAGAACATTTTTCACAGTGGTTCCTGGCAAATGTCTGTCGTAGATACATTGCTTTATCAGAAAGCTGACTAGCAGTAGCACAAAGAGCATAGATGGGAATGCAGAGATAAAAGAGTTGGGAAAAGCTTGTATCTTAAGCACAGGGTACTACGCTGGTATTTAATTATACATTGTGCAGTAAGCAATAGCTATAGTAAAGGTTTCTCAACTTATTTGACTGTTTTCTGTTGCTTTAAACAAGTCATTGGAAAGACAGTATAAACATTAAAGGAACTGCTTTCTTCTTTATATAAAGAGTGAATTCCAAAGTATCTGGATTGTGTTTGTAGCTAACTACACAAAATAACAACACCAGAAAAGGGTAAGTCACTTATTAAGGAAAAGTGACAGAGCAAAATCATCTCAACTCTGAGCTGCAAGGCAAACATCTACAAGGAAAAATATATTAGACCAAAAAAGTCTACTATTAGCCTCTTTAGATGCTGATGATCTGATGATATTAACACTGTTATTACACTGCAGTTAATCAAATACTGTGAAATATTTATTGCCATTCAATATCTGTGCAAGGATACATAATTATAAAAGAAAATATTTTATTCTTATTAAGATTTAAGATACCTAGAATTGCAAAGATCCTGGAAAATAATAGTGTTATTACATAAAGCACAGTACTAAATGAGAGTGCAGAAAATAATAGCAAACTCCATGAGACACGAAAGAGGGAAAGAATGATTTTTTTTACATATTTGTTTTCTGGCATAATTTAGGATTAAATGCACTTTATCTTGGATGGAAGACAGCCTGATAGAGCACTTTTTTTCAGCCCATGCTCTCCAAATTCTCCTCAAAAAATTGCTTGAATCATGTCTGGCTCCAGAAAACTCCCAGTTTCCTCATCTCTGATCAGGGCTGTCAGGTAACACTGAACAAATGATGTCATCAGAGCCCCTCTCTGTACTTTTCTGGCTTTAGATCAAGGTTCCAGTCACAAGCAAATTGAAGAGATGCCAAGATATGGCCCATAATCTTTGTCTAATCCTGTGTACAGATGGATCACTCCTGGACATCCCTTCAATCTTGATCAGTCAGTGGATGGCCAGAGTTAACTCACACAGAACTGGCTATTGTGTCCTGACAATGGGCCACCTCCAGCCAATGTACCTGGTTGTTCTGCCAGCACTCAGAGGTTTCCACCACCAAAGTCCTGTGAGATGAAAGGGTGGCATTGTCCCAGTTCATCCATGGGGAACTGTGACACAGGGAACTCTAAACAAAGGGATTTGTTTAGGTGCTACGTTTTCATCTCTAAGAATATAGGGCTTTGGTTTTGTTTCGTTTTGTATTTGATTCTGCTTTTGCTAATGCTTTAAGCTACACTTCAGAAGTTCAAAGCATAGATTTCTTTGTGCGACACAGGCTCTTTCTTGGGACATCTCTCACTTTCCTTTGTTATGGGACGAAATCCACTCTGCCTCTATAGGTCTAGAATGCTTCTGTTCCCAGGAGGACCCTGATAACCTTTGAAGACTGTGGAAGAGGATTTCTTTTTGTGATGGCACAGCCCTTGCAACAGAAACATCCCAAATCTAGGTAGCTGAAGAAGGGAAGAGAAGAGACAGAAACTGGAGACTACCAATATCTTCTGGTATCTTCTGTTGAAAACAAGATGGAAAAGTGGAAGAAAAAATAAGCAACATAACTGACAATACAGATGATGGGCCTTCTAATAAGAAAAATGTTCTGCCCTGGCATTTTGAAATCTAGTAAAAGAAAAGAACTGAAGTCCACTCATGCCAATCCAGAACATAGCCTTTGATGCAGAGCACCCTAAAAAAGTAAGCAGGATCCACTTCCACTTCAGTGATC
>JAVCKT010004398.1:0-13164 GCA_032273925.1 Rhynchotus rufescens
GCCGTCGCGCGCGGGACCTCGGGCGCTCGCTGCCGCCTCGCCGCCGCGCGCTGCCCGCCGCACGGGCACCCAACACACCGCGCCGGAAACGAAAACTACCAGATCCCGCTGTCAAAGCGAACAGTCTATCACGGATAATGGGAATCCCCAATGGGCATGAACAAAACAGCACGGAAAAAGCTGCCTAATCCTTTAACTGGGTTTGTGGCTCAAATGTGTTAAGGAGGAGCCTCCTGCTCATGGCTGTTGTGAGATGGCCAGGAGACATATATTTTAGATTGAAAATTAATTGGCGCTGGAGCCAAGCAAGCCTTTGTAGCAAGCAGTAACCTTTTCATTTTATGGTCATGACACTGAAATATTAAGAGCCCTCTTCTCCCATAAACTATATAAACAGAGGCACTCTGAAAAATGGAGGTAGTTTTTTTCCATGGCAGAGAAGGAGTTTGACTCTTAATTCACGCTCGAAGCCGGTGCCCGGCGCGCGGCCCTGCCCGGGGTGCCCGGAGTGGCGCGTGGCGCTGCTGCCGTTCGTCGCAACGACGGCCTGGCACCCACTGCTGACATGGAATAGATCATGTGGGGACTCGCGCCCCGAGGAGCATCCCTGCAGTGTCCCGTGTCCCCGGCGTGCCGCGTGCCCTCGTGGTGCCCATGCAGCCCGGGGTGCCCCGTGTCCCTGCCACGCAGGACATCCCCATTTCATGCACCACACACATCTTGCTCTGATCCCGCAAGGTCAGGGCTTGCGCTCAACAGAAAGCCGAGAGGAACCTAACTGCTTTGTTGTTCCTTTGGCTTGGGAATTCTGCTTGGGCTCATTGGGCGCCAATTTTGTTGGTTTTTCATTGAAGCTTCTGTTACTAACGTCAAAAGCAGAGTCAAGAAGCTGAATAAAAAGTCAATCTAAGCGTTTATTTTTATTTTCTTTAAAAGGAACTTTGCTTTTGTCACGTTCAGCTCATCTGTAAAGCCAAGACAAAGCCATGGACGCGCGCGCCGGGGCGCCGCTACCTGCCTGGCCCCGCGCTGCCGCGGCCGTCCCGGCACACGGCAGCACGGGGCGGCCCACGCAGCGCCCGCCTCTCCTCACCAGGGCCCGCACGGCACGCGAGCCCTGCACAGGCCTTGCTCGGCCTCTTCCCAACAGCTCACACGGATGCTGCCAAAAATGAACCTCAGAAATGCTACAAAGACCCAAGCACTAAAGACAAAGTACCTCCATCCCCAGAACTTTGCAATATTTCTTGTTTGTCAAGTTATTGAAGTAAAAATGAGTTAGAAAGGCACTTCATCGCCATTTGCAGACTTAGTGGACACATCCAACACCAGAGCGAGTCAGGAGGCACCGCGCGCCAACTGCGCGGCCGATGCAGCCGTGAAAAACGAGCTGCGTTGCTGCTGCTCCGGGCGCCTGCCCTGCCCGGGGACACCACAGATCCCTGCCCGTTGATTTTGCTCCCAGGTGGCCTGAAGGAGGGATCCTCGAGTCGTGCAGACGCAGCAGGAAGAGAGAAGCCCTGGGAAGAGGCAGCAAGGATGGGTCATAATCAACTGCTAACCCCCAAATTCCTGGGAAATTCTCCGTCATTTTGCTCTGCTGGCCTTAGTCCCCGTCGTGGCAGAGGGCAGAGCTGCCGCCTCCCTGTCCGCGCGCATCCCATTGCACCAATGTGCGACACAGACGCACGGGTCCAAGTTACACCAACCCTGTGCAGCAAACCAGAATGAACTACGGATGTGTTCTGCAAGTTAAACGTTCCCCTAAGCACTGAAACAAGAAAGAGCAAATTACACGGGCAGTAGGATAGCTAAAGGCTATTTGGCGATGCAGCCACGTGCACCAGTCCCGCCGGGCACCGCTCTGCGCCCAAAACAAACACCGAGCCCCACAAGCCTCCGCAGCGCAGGGTCTGCACGTTCCCCACGAAACAAAATACTCCTTTTGTAGGTAAAAATGATACAAAGCAGAAGCTGACGATAAATTTTTCCTTTCAGTTTTAATCAGGCTTCCCGTTGTAAAAGCTCAGCAGACAGTGACGCGAGACACTGCCTCCCAACTTCGGTTCACCTTTGCCGTTCCACCAGGGACACCATGTCAAGATTGTTCAGCTTTTTTGATGAGTGCTGCGTGGGTAACTAATGTGTAAATGCAGATACGTATAGAAAGCAGTTTTGACAGTGATGTATTGCAACTGGTTCCAGATGTCGGCGAGGGATGCTTGGCCAGGCACCTGGGGCTCGCCTGCCGCAGCGCAGCCCCAGCACCGAGCCCCGCGCACACAGATCACAAGGCTTTAACTCTCCAATTATAATCTTATTAAACAACCATCACTTGAGCTTCTGCTTCTCCTCTTCCAGGATGACTACAAAATATCTCTGTGTTGTTGCTCACATTTTAATTTTAATTAAGGGGAGATAAGCCGCAATGTGAAGCTTAGCAGTAAACCCTGCAGCTTGGCAGTCAATAGAAAACTTAAAAGCAAGCTGTTGAATCAGTCAAAATTAACCTTATGTGAATGTTTAAAATTTCTGATACCACTACACCAAAGCTTGCACATGCCGGACACTTAATTAGATATTCCCTCACTGCTAAAGTAAATGTTGAAATTGCACAAGAAATGTTACACTTCCTGGGGAGGATTACACACACCGAGCAGTCTTGCCTTTGATGTTACAGCAAAGTGCTGTGGAGGTTGCTTTAAAGAAGGTGGTTTGGGTTAGTGATTAGAAATACACTGCTAAAACATATATACATACATATTGATGTGTATTCCCATTTTGCATCAGTTGGGCCAGGGCCTGGCAGCTTGTAAACACCAGGGCTGCCCCTGGTAAACGCAAAGCAAATGGAGCACAGCAAAACTCTGCAGCCTCTGCCCGTCTGCACTTGCAGGTCTGGGCACCGGCTGCTCCCTGTTCGGTCCCGGGGTTTCCTGCATCCTGCTCCTGGTGTGTCCTGCTCCCCTAGGCCCAGTGCCCGGCTTGCTTGGCGCGGGTGCGTTTGTGCCCCTGGCCGATTTGCTGGGCTCGCTGCCGCAGGAGATGGAAGCGCTGCCCAAATCAATACGGGTGTGCGTGTCCCCGGAGCGCGGCGGGCTGCGGTGGCGCGCTGGTGCTGCCGGCAGCCCCGGCTCCTGCGCGGGCGCGAGGCTCCATGCGACCGCTCGCACACCCGCTTCGCTCGCACCATCGCGGGCAGCGGCAACACGCAACCTGGCACCACCAACCTCGCACCACTCACACGCTGCCCCTACGGCACAGTCTATGACTGCCCGTGAAAATCTGGGAAGGAGAAGGAAATGGCACCGGGAAGGCAGCCGGCCAGCGAGAACTAGTGCTGGGGCCTGGAAAGAGGCTCCAAGCAGGCACAGTCGCAAACATCCTCCCTGAAAAATCGTAATAATCATCAAAAATTGCATCCTAGGACACAGAGGCTGGGAACGCGCGGCTGTAAAATGTGCTCTTTCTCTCGGCGGCAGCGCGAGCCTCCGCATGCTCCCCATGTGACGGAGCAGTTGCTATGGAAATGCTCTTTATGGAGCAGCGCCGCGGAGCGCCGCGAGCCGCGGAGCCGCACGGCCAGGCGGGGCTGCAGGAGGGCACACGCACAGGTACAGGGACAGGGACAAGCGCACACGCAGGTACAGGCACACACACACACACAGGCACATGCACAGGCGTGCACACACACACACGCAGAGCCGAGGGCCCTGCTGCGCCTGCAGTGCTGCAAGTGGTGACTGGCCGCTCGCTCCCGGCCGGCAACGCTGCGCATGGAGGCACCACGAGGCTCCCAGCCCCACAGAGCCCTGGATGCGCCCAAGGGCCATGGGGACAGCAGGAACGGCCAGAACGGCTTGGTGGCCACCAGCCTCACCCAGGGTGACACTGCAGGAGGGTGCGTGGTGACAGCACGGGGAGGGTGCAGGGTGACATCACAGTGACTCCGCAGAGAGGGTGCACAGTAACAAGGCAGTGAGGGTGTGCGGTGACACCGCAGTGAGGGTGTGCGGTGACACCGCAGCAAGGGTGCACCATGGCACCACAGTGAGGATGCACCGTGACACCGTGCGCGTGCGGCACAGGGACGCTGCAGCTCTGCTGTGCCGGCTCTGTGCACGGGCTGCAGGCGGGCCTGGCTGTGCATGCAGGTCTGTGCATGCGCTGTGCAGCAAGCACCATGCAGCATGCATCGTGCAGCATGCAGCACGCAGCGTGCAGCACCACGGCCAGCAGGACGCAGCAGGGCCCTGCGGGAACGCTGCTGGACACGGCCGCCGCCGCCGCCGCCGTGAGCGCGGCTCTGCGGAGCACCGCGGCGCGGAGGGCACGGCACCACGTCTGCGGCCTGCCCTCACTGCCCAGACGAGTTGGCAAACATTACAGTTTTATTTTACTTGTTTAGGGAAAATTACACAATTCTTCATTGCACAGTTTAAAAATAACTCCACTATTAATGCAGGCCCTTTATTTAATCACTGGCTAATTTACTCCTGACAGAAAGTAAATTCCACTATTTTCTGTGAGGCTTTATGAAATTGCCATCATTTTTAATTAATTCTTAATTAAAATATATTACACCACAGCTTCTACCCATCTCTCTTGATATTCTAACATAATCAATTCAAGACCATTTACATATCATTAATTAAAAGCCTTCCTCTCTCATCCTTAAAATCATAATGAGGCTCTATTTCTCATTAGCAGCCTTTAAGGGATAAAATAACAATACAGACAAGAATGGATGGTAATTTCTAAACCCCCTTTTCTGCTCTTCCCGCTTCTCACGCTGGACAGTGACATTTCTGAAGTTCTCAAGCAGTGTCCGCACCTTTTGTAAAAATAAATAAATAACAAGTACAACCGGAGGTGTCGCACGCCGCCGCGTAAGCGGCCGCCACGGAACAGGACGAGCGTCCACCCGGAGCGCCGTCCCCGCTCCGTGCAGGGCACCTTGCGCCGGGATACAAGGCGGCGCCGCACTGAGCGCAGGGCCCGGCACACGAGCACAACCGCCCGTGCAGCTCGCCCGCCCTCACCGACACCGCGAGGCCCGCATGAGCCCGAGGGCGGCGCGCAAGACGGGGTGCAATCCCAGGACTTCAAACACGCACAGAGGACAAGGACGGAGAGAAATGCAAATTCACATGCGCTGGTGTTCCCTCAGACCTGCCAGAGCCAGGATGAAATATATCGCTTCCGTTTTGTACGGAAGGGCTGAAACAGGGAAGATAGTGTTAAGTGCCAATAATTAAACTCTGGAGCCAAGACATGTTTCACGCATTCATAAATGAGCTGGGATATATGCTGCCATTGCACAGAATTACCATTTATTGATAAATGAAAGGTAAAAATTAACCACCTATTCAACGATTCCTTCCCGCTTCTCAAAGTTTAAAACTGCATACAGCTCAGAAAAGATTTACTGCAACTCATGACTTTTAACCTCCTATTTTCAATATTTTGGCTGCGAGTTAAGAAATTAATACAACTTTCGCTATGATTATTTTTATGATTAGTGTAAAATAAAATTTCATGGCATACCTTCCACCCAGCACAGCTGGCATGATGACTGCCTTCCTTACGCTCAGAAAGAGGCTGAATTAAACCATAATTTGTTATTACTCTTTTTTAATACGGTTTACTATTCACAGCAATTTCCAGGCAAACCCTGGGCAGAGAGTGGAAGCCGAGCTAGTATCAGAGAGTGACAAAAAACAACACAAGTAATAGACAAAAAATCAGATCTATGTCTCGGGAATGTTATGCAGAGTTATTGTCACCAACATTAACGATATCTAGGTGCTGCATATCAGGCAAATCAGATTTATATCACTGTCTTCTGCCAATTGCAGGTGCTCCACCACAACTTGTCAAGACAGCCTGTCTGAGGCTTCACACGTCAGATAGAATCACAGCACTTGGTGTTTTGGTCTGTTGACAGCAATTTATTTTGATGTGTTGTCACAATATGGAATTCTTCGATGCTCTGCACCATGGTGCCAGCAAGTCCTACTGTACTTCTCTACTGCCAGATGCTACAGGTTCATAGAGGGAAAAGCAGTGACAATTTAGAAGACAAAATGAAGGCAGAGCCCGGCAGGACTGTGTGAGCGCCGCGCGGGAGGCCGGGGCTGCAGGACGCTGCGAGGGAGCCCGCGGCGAGGGCGCTCCGGCCGCGCTGCCGGCGGCCGTGCCCGGCACCTGGGCCGTGCCACGCGGCTCTGCTTCCTTTCCTGCAACACTCGCTCCTCTTTGTGCCAGCACAGCCGGGTGGAGGTCCCCAGGAGCAGCACGGCCCGTGTGACACGTTGTCCCGATGGGCAGTGGGTAAGAACAGGAACAAGAGCTGCGGGCGCGGGCGCGAGGAGCAGAGCGGCTCCATGCACACACCTGCAAAGCGGGCGTTCATCGGCGGTGCCCGGGCGCGGCGCCCCCCAAACGCTCGCGTCGCGCGGCAGGGCGCCCCGCTCGGCCCAGAGCAGGCGGCGTGCACAGCCCCTTGGGACGGACGTGGCGGGCGGCGCCGTCCCCGCGCGCACGGAGCACGGCGAGGGCTCCGCGGTGCCAGCACGGCCGCTCCAGACGCAAGGCGGGAAACGGGAGAGCAAGGACTAGCGGGGAGCTCCGCCCCGACTGCTCCATTAGAAACAACCGCATTCACATTCAAACCTTTTAGAGGCCACGCTGCCTTTTCAACAAGGTGTCTCTGCGGATATTTGACCTGTTTTGTTATGGGACTCCTGACACTTCTAATAGAGCTTCGAAATAAATAAAAAAAAAAAAAAAACAGTACTGCCAGGCAATAACCCACCCATTTTACTCTTCATTCATAATGAAAATTAAGGGCGCACGACCCGCATGCTGGTGGCTCTCAGGTCCCCAGGCACACGACGCCACGCGGACACGCGCGGACACCGCTCCTCGCTCAGGAACGTGACACCATAAAGATACCACCACTACCCGTGTTTAGATTGGAGGAAAAACAGCTAACACAATTTATCCCATACAAACACACAGTGCTGGCAGAGGAGCACGCTCTAATTTGACAATCAAGCCTCCCTGAGCAAACCTGATGTGTTCAAGTGTTCATTCCAGAAGAAACATTTTGAGGGAATATTTCAGAGCAACAGGGCACAAGGTACAAGCCGGAGAGCAGAGCACCGTGCGGCGCGGGACGCTGCCTCGAGCGCGCGGGGTCGGCACCAGGACTGGCACCAGCACCGGCGCCGGCGCAGGGGGCCGCGCACAAGGGATGCAAATAGCAGAGTTGGGGCTGAGGCCTCCACTTGGGCAACTTGCCATTTGATCTCATATCCGAGCCATCACTACAAGCAAATGGAGTCAATGACGCGGACACCAATTAACACATGCCACTCCGATTTGCTTTTCTGTGCCATACTTTATTAAACACTTTCAGATGTAATTGAACAACATTGTTACACAATTAAGCACTATACAGTATTGCACTTTAAAACAAAAGCTATGACAGTTCTGTACTCTATTAGCGCTGTTAGATACTGTGTAATGTAGTAAGTAATTAAAAGCTAAAGCTACAGTACTGTAACCATCCTAATCAGACTCCAATTCCAGCAGCAATAGAACTATATTAATTTTTTGATACAGTGCGAGCACCTCAGCCTTATTCCACAACGGCCACAAGCTGCCTGCTCCAGAAATAACCCCTGGATCCCTTCTTTGTTCCTGCCAGGAGGAGGTGGCAAAAGTGCCGGCCGCAGCGCCGGGTGGGAGAGACACAGGGCGAGCTCGGGCACCGCCACCGCCTCCCGTCCTGCCCCGTCCCATCCTGTCCTGTCCTGTCCCGTCCCATCCCGTCCTGCCCCGTCCCGTCCTGCAGCCCTGCTGGCCCGCGGCGCTCCCGCGGGAGCCTCCGAACACGAACACGGCCGTGCAGCCGCCCGCGTCGGTGCCGCCGCCTGCGCCTCCCGCCTCGGCTCTCAGCGCAGCAAAGTGCCCCCGCTGCATTAATCAGTTCTGCAGGTTTAAGCCTAGGATGGGGCTGCAACGTTAGTAAGTCCTTCTGGTGTCTCTCTGGAGATGACGTTCTGTCACCGTAATGTATGGCTGAATTAATGAGTGTGCACTAAAGCCCTGTGGAAATGCACCTAAATACAGCTATGGGCAAGGCCCAAAGCTGCCCCCAGCCCAGCGCTTGCAGGCACGTCCAGCTCGGAGCACGAGGGAGCCGCCCGGTCACAGAGCGACGGCCGAGGCCGGGGCGCTCGTGGCACCCGTGAGGGTCCCTTCCCCGCAGCCAGGGCCTGCCCCGCTGCCGGGAGCAGGAGCACAGCAACGCGGCCCTCACCCGCACCGCACGAGCAGCCAGGGGATCGCCGAGGCGGCAGCACCTGAATATCATCCAAAAATCACTTCTCCCCTTTCCATAGGGCCAAAATGCTGCTCCCTAAGAGGACAGGAACACAGTCCTCCAAGGCCAAGCAGGGAGAAAGGCTGGGAAGGAGCACAGCCCCCGGCACCTGGGGACAGCAACCGTGCTGGGCTGTCCTCCCCGAATCAAGCAGGACCTTGCAGAGCCAGCTCCGAAACACGGGCAGTTTGCACGCTGGAATCCCTCCTCTTGCCCTGCGGTGGCTCTGAGCTCCAGCAGCACTGCCCTGGGGAGGAGCGCTCACACGGGCTGGAGACACTCTCGGCTTTCATGCAGAATGTAGGGAAAGAAGCAGCACAAGGCTGGGACATGGAATTGCAATAGTTCACATTAGTGGGATGAGCAGAACCAAAGCACAGACCACAAAATAAGGCTCTGCATCAAACAAAATCTGCCTGAGAAACACATAAGGGGCTAGAATAAACAGACAAAAAGAAGAAAGAAAGGAAAGAAAACCCCTCGCTGGTATTTTCAGGTCGCAGACTTGGAACCTCTGTGATCAAAACCTCTGAGAAGAAAAAACAAAGGCTAAGACTGACAAAAACATGCCAGAGCTACCGTCCTCATGGCTGCTGCTGTCTAGTTATTCCTGCTACACCAACTAATTCATATCTGAATGGATGAAGCAATGACTAATGCAACACTGCATATTAATACACATCAGCCTCAACAAAACTCATACATATTTGCATTTGAAAATTAGTCAAGATTCACACTCCTCGGTGTCTTGGGAGCCGCAGTACCATGTTTATGTTCAGTGTTACATTATCTTTGAGCATTGTGACCCATGAAGTGTTTGATTTATGGAAGAGCTTTTAGTATTATGTTGGGGCACAAGTAGCTCCAACGTTAATGACATCGGGAGGCCTACTGGGAAGATAGCTATTCACACAGGCAGGGAAACCACACCGGTTTGAAATATTTTTAGACTGTTTGTGAAGGTTAAAGCTGTTTCCAAAAAGCTATTAAGTAAATAGTATGTATGCACTTTTTATAGGTTCGCATTAATTTTATTACGTAAATGTAAAGATTGGAATCAAAAGTTTTGATTTGTGTATAGTTACACTAAGGCAGGATAGTTAAATTTAAGCACCATCTCGTAGACTTACAAGATAAGATGAGGACAGAGAAACCTTAATGCAAGCCAAAGAGAGGCTTACATGCAAGAACTGCAGTGCCAAAGCGTGGCTTGAATTTTGATCACAGAGCTATATCCGGGAGGGTAAATCACACCTCCTATGTCCCAGCACTGATTTTTGTATACATATACATATACATATACATACACATATACATACACATATACATATAGTAAGAGGTTATTGACTGCGAGCAAAAGCTGTGACCTGGCTGTGCGAGCTCCCCTCCTGAGCCCAAAGCGGGAGGGAGCCCCGCGCCGCCACCTCCCTCCCACGGAGCCCGCAGCGGATTCCTAAAGCAGAAAGGTCCCTCCGCTGCGCTGGAGCGGCTGTGTGGGGACGAGGAGGGATTTGCCCCTTTAGGCGGAGTTTGAGCAGAGCATTAGGACGAGCCTGCAGGCGCGCGGAGCCCTCCCGGCGGCAGCCGCTCCGGGAGCAGCGGCCCCGCAGGAAGGACGCGCTGCTCCACGCGCCTCGCCCCTCCGGAGACATAAAAACCAGGACTACAAACACAACATTTATTGACAGTGCTCAAGCACAGATACTCGGCCACCCCAATGACCTTCTTTTCCTTTAACAGTCTCTCTTTGAAGCAAAATTTGTGGTGAATGCTTCTTGCTTGAAGAATATATGGGCTGATGTCAAATATATCAGCCTAGGGACTGATAATTGCTTAGGCTTAAAAGGTATTGGGGCCAGGCCTAGAAAATAAAATGGTAAAGGGAACACTGTGGTTATTTATTAGCTTTAGCCCCCAAAGCCTTGTTATATTCCCAAATCACAATCCTATTGGCACGAGGGGCTGTTGAGATGGGAATCTCGTAGCAGCTGCCGCTCCTGCTCCGGAGCCAGCGCTCCCCTCCGGTGCCGAGTGATGAGGGGCCTTTAATGCTCACCGGAGGTATGGAATTTAATGCACCCTATAAAAAAAAATCATGTATTGTCCTAAAAAAAAAGCTCAAAATCCAGCAATCCCCCTTTCCATCCATAATAAGTGCTCCAAACCCAAAGTTTGTGTCCGAGCTCTCCCTGCTCCTGCTGCAGGACACGATCCCCAGCCCGGGCCGGGGAGCGACGCCGAGGCCGCCGCCGGACCGGGGCTGGACAGGGACCTGGTGGTTACAGCCACCCCGCTGACCCTGGTTCTTAAAGGCGGTTTGCGATTATGCCTGAGGCTTAACCGGGGCTTACCAAAGCTCGGCCTGCCGCTGGCCTCCGGGGCCGCAGCACACTTGAGCGCAAGGGAGCACCGGCGCGGACACCAACACAGACCAAGGGGACTAGAACATGAACACAAACCAGGGGCTATTCAAAACAAGGAAGGAAGCCACGTTCACTCGTACAGGAAGGAGACAAAACGAAGCTGTAGAATCCATGTCACCATGCACGTTGTTTGATGTTGACTGTTGCGATAGCAAGAAATTTGGGAATTATGTCATTAAAGAGGAAGGATAAAAGATCTCTAAAATACTTTCAAGCACAGGCATCTTTCTGATTGAGAAAATAATTGCTTAAGAATAACTTTGATTCTGGAAACCAGCCTCCTGGGTTTGGTTTTCTTTCTTTTATAGTTGTTGATTCTGTCTTATAGAGGAGAAATTCATCAGGAGCAGTGCTGGAAAGGGTCTTACAATTACTTACAGGCGCACTACCAATCTTTGAAGCTCCACCCAGCCGAGCTGCCATCAGTGCAGTTCATAATCCTAGATTTGAAGAGCTTTTCTGACTGCAAGCTGTCTGGGTAATTGCTAAGCTGTCTGAGAATTACCATTGAACTCTGTCCTTTTTTATCTCACTGACTGACTACTATTTGTTATTAGTCCAAGTAATAATAATATATTAATGCACATGCTTAATATACAGAAGTATATGTTTGCAGTGAAACTGCACTGCACTCTGCACTCTGAAGTGTAGAAAAGTACTGCGAACAGAGCAAAGTCACACAGAAAGGCAGCTATCGTTTTCCCAAAGGCCATACACAGCGTTAGACTCGGTATTTAACAATTCCTGTGCATAAGCGCTGTGCACAGACTGGCAACCGGGGAAAGCTCTGCAGATTTCCGAGAGCAGCCCTGGGCAGGAAAGGCCGAGCTACCTCCCGGCCGCGGCAGAGCGGGGCGGGCTGGGGCTCGTCCTGCCCTCTGCAAAGTCTCGCTCCTGGCCAAGAGACGGGGGGACAGGAAATGAAAAGGCAGCATGGTTGCGCTAACCAAATAGGTATAGTTACGCTAACCAAATAAGTATAGTTATGCTAACCAAGTAAGTATAGTTACGCTAACCAAGTAGCTACGGTTGTGCTGAGCAGGCAGCTCTGGTTACGCCAACCAACAGCTCTGGTTACGCTCATGGGAGCACAGCACCCGCCGGCACGGATGCAGGGCTGGGCACTGCCACCTGCACCTTCCCGTGCCCCGGGAATCCACTGCCCCACGAGCCTGGGGCTCTTCCATTCCTGCAGGAACAGTCTCCTCTCCTGCTCTGCTGCCCTTTGCAGAGCTACAGGCCAGGTACGTGGTGCTCCTCGCCACAGGCAGCCTCCGCGCGGCACCTCTGTGCGTCCAGTGGCGAAAGGAGGAGAAAACAGATTCCCGAGCGTAACCGGCTTAACGCGCTAGCCCCGGGAATTAGGCAGCGCCGCTTGCTGTAAATAGCCAGATTAGCGGGTCTCGGAGCTGGCGGGGCCTCCGGGGCCGCTCTAACGCAGAGGGTTCAACGCGCCAGCGGGGCTCGCGGAAGGAGATGAGTGACTGTCTGATGCACGGGCCATCACTGCTGGAGGCAGCCGTTAGCTCTTCCCCGAGCAGCAGCCTATGCAGGGATACGTCGTTGCAGGAGCCATGTGCTACAATAAACGAGCTGCAAAATTGTGCCCAGAACCATAAAAGAAACACGGGCATTCTGGGTCAAAGCTATGGATACAGGAAATGAGCAAGGTGCGGGCGAGGCGGAGGCTCGGTCGGCCGGCCGGGAAGGTGCCGCGGGGGAGCCGCAGCGCCGGTCGCACCGCGCTGCCCGCGCGGGGAGGCCTCTCCCGGCCGCTCGCAGCGCTGCACGCACCGCGCGGCACGGCCCCAAAATACAGGCAGTCTCTGTGCATGGATTGCATTTCCAAGATGCCTTCCGCTGCACCAGTAATGTACCACATGCTTTCTTATGTAAATAATGCTGCAAAACATTGCATAACAATTACTCAGTCCAAACCAAACAGCAAATACTAATGAAAATGAATAGAAAGCAGCAAAGAAAAGCATGGGGAGGAGAGTTATGAAAGGCCTCGTGTTGTTTATATGGATTTCAACCTAAAAGAAATCCTATGAGTTGGAAGGTGCCATGTAAGGAGCTCCACCTAACTTGTTGTTCTGTTATTTACACAGTTTTAATAGGATTTTTCTATTAATCTGTGACAAACCATGAAATTTTATATTTTCACCATGACCAAGCCATGAAATTTGCCAACTTTGTCCATGATTTACACTGGGTCATAGCTACAAGGTCTGCTATGCTTTTTAACTAAATAACCGGCGAAGCTTCCCCTTCGGACAGTATGAAGAATTTGCCTATAATTAAAGCAGGAATCGTTAACTGCTGGCAGTAAAAGTTTACAGCGTTGTT
>JAVCKT010004399.1:0-11159 GCA_032273925.1 Rhynchotus rufescens
CGTGCTCTGGTGTCGCTGCTGGAGCAGGAAGGTCGGGCTAGATGATCTCTAGAGGTCCCTTCCACCCTTGACCATTCTGCGGAGCGGCAGGATGACCCCAGGACACCGCGCCGCGGGGCCGGCGTGCGGCGAAGCGGCCGCCCTTGCACAGCGCCCCGGCGCCGCGCGCCCGTCCTGCGCCCCACACGCCTGGCAGCAGGACAGGCCATGGGCTGATGTTTTCCGTATCAGAGGAAAACATCGTGATTAGAGTCGCCCAGGACAGTTTACTTCAGTAAGACCTTCTGTTAGAAGGAACCAGCATATTTTTGGGGGTCAAAAAAGGCATCTCTCCATCAGCCTTCACTTTGCTCCAGCAGCGACCTGCAGGAAAGCCATTCTGTGCCCTCGGTCCTTGTTCTCACCCAGACCTAAAGCCGTTCGTCTTCCCTCCTCTGCTTACATCTGTTGAGGCAATAAACCCTCATCACTCCTTAAGAGAGTCCAGGCCTACAATCCCGCTCCGTGAATTTAACGGAACGTCGCTGGAGATTTAATGGCGATAGATATATTTTTAGATTGTTGAGAAGGAGCAAAAGGGAGCCGAGAAAGCCCCGTTCCGCAGCAGGCCATGCATATGCAATAGGCGCCTAATTGCCCCTCTTTAGAAACTAATCATTCTGGATTTTACAAGCTGCATTAGGGAACCTGACATGCTTATTTTTCCTTTTATTATGTTTGTAAGCAGTGATCCTATTGAAAAGAAAAATCAGACCCTATTTTTACTAGTCACGACCATCTCCCTTTTTATTTCTGCCTGCTTTATTTTATTTTATTTTCCTTTCTTTCCATCAGTTGAATAGAGCAGCATTTTCATGTGTATTAATTGCCCTGTAAAATGCCCTCGAAGTCATTAGAATTCCCCATTCAAAACTATTATCTGTGCCATTATGTCTTTGCATTATATTTATTTAAATGTGCCTCTTCTGAATTAGCTTATTTTTAACAGTTAGCCATGCCTGAAATATTGTTCCAGGCCAAGCTGTTCCCAAATCTTTATTTTTTTTAATGATAACTTCATGTAAGCTTTTGATGCTTTATCCTCTGTGAAATCACAGTTTTTGGCTTTTAACCCTCTTTCTTTTTCCTTTTCTATTTCAGAAAGACAGACAAATCGGGGAAATTTTTGGTAGACCCACCAGACTTCCTTGCACGGGAGCTGCAAGATTTACAGCTGCGGTGCACGGCTGTCACTCTGATTTAAATCTGCTTTGATTGCAAAGCTGATTATAAAAAAACGCTTTCCAAAATAATAATGCAAAGTTGCTCTCTCTGAGCCCAAAATATCCATGCACGATTTTCCCCTGCTCCGAGGGCTCCCCTTGACAAGCTCCACCACCCTTGGCCCGTGAGGACAGGCTTTGGAAAGGCTCCGAGCGAGCCATTTGCGCAGCACTTGCTGCTCCCACGTGCTGCTTCCTCGAGTTGTCTTTGGCCTCCACCTGCGGGGCTCCTGGAAAGCTCCATTTTCCAGCGACCCCTCCCGCTCGGAGCAGCCCGGCACGGGCGACCCGCTCGCCGCCCGCTCCGACCCGCTCGCTCGTGGCAATCAGAGCAGCCGCTCGGTGTCTGCTCCTCATTAACTGACACCCCTAATTACCAAGGCTCGGCTGCCTAACACGTGGACACGAGACCCGGCCGCAGCTCTTGACCCTCCCGTTGTGCACCTCATTTCAGCATCCCGGATAGAGCCGCTCCGCTCCGGAGCATGTCCCGATCCCTGGCTCTTTGCCCAAGCCCGGTGCAGGAACCACCCAAAGCGCCGCTATTTTGGCCAGCTTGCACGTTCGAAGGGACGCAGCTCAGCCTGGCAAGCCTGGAAGCCCCCGCAGGGGCCGGGTGAAATGTCCACAGGAGGGTGTCCAAGGGGACCCGCCTGCGGGCTGCTCCCCTGCCTCCCCAGCACAGCCCTGCGCTTGCAGCTCCGTTATTTACAGGCAGGAAGGAGAAGGGCCCGGAGCGCATGGGCTGCAATGCACAAGCGGGACTGGGCTTTCCCGAGCAGCTCAGTCGCAAAGCAGAATCTGTGACGAGCACCTAAGCAGGAGAGAATGGAGCGCACTTATTTTTTATAAACATCTTTTCCACGGAGCAGCAGCAAAATCTCTAAATTTCCATCCCGTCCCTCATCAAAGCTGCTCTGAAGGTGTAAGAGCGAAACGCGTGCCCATCCCGCGCCTGCTCCATCCTGCCGCATCCCGATGCTCCATCCTCGCTCCAGCCTCGGCCGGCGCCGAGAGGCTCCCACGCGGCGCCCGCGGCGGCAGCGCGGGGACCGGCAGCGGCGCCGGCCGCGGGACGCACGTGAGACACCCAACAGCCCCGGCGCGGGGAAGGGCATCGATCCGCACACACCGCTGACATTTACAAATAAATGATGCATTGCAGTTTGCATCTGGCGAGCCGCGCCGACCCTAACGGCCTTCACATAATTTACTTTTGATTAAAGAAGTGCTTCGGCGCAGAGAACTTAAAAATAAAAATCAATATGTTTATGAGACCAGCTCTAAAACAATGTGTTACGGAAGAAAAAAAAGCAGCCCGAGCCTTCAGCAAGGTTTGTTTTAAAGCATGATGGCTAAAGACGTTGCAGAGGTCAAGAGACTGCCCACGTGCTGGGAGCTGGAGACCTTCAGAGCGGGTGAGTTTAGAGCCCGGCTCCAGCAGCGACCGCCCTTTCGGTTAGACCTCCACGAGCACTTGCTGCTTGTGCACAGGCAACTTGCACAAGGAAGCAAAGCAGAAGCAGGTGTCACTGTTTGCTTCTATACACTCAAATATTTAGCTGCGAAAATGAGGTATTTGGGGCGCAGTGTAAATAATATCTACTGTAACTAGTGGAAAAATAACTTGTCTAGTTTTAGAAAAAACACTTTTGTACTAGCTAACGTAGCGCCATATGTTCATTAAAAAGCCATAATGTGCAAAATAATTGTGACTGTAATACAAAGCAATAATCTGGTTAACTATATCCAAAAATATTTTTTTGGCAACTGAACTGTGCACATCATACATAATTAATGACTGTTCTTGCAATTAGTCTGCCTTTGCGTAAAGGAAGCAATCACAACCTGTTTGCACTTGTGAAGCTCGACCAAAAACCCTGTTTTCTTTCTCTTGGTCCTTTGGATCATCGACGCCACTCACTACTAGCACGCTCCAAGAAAAGCAGCAAGGAAACTGCATTATTTGCAGAGTAATAGTTGATATTCCAGAGCAACGGCCTCCTCTCTGCATCCCCATACCTTAACGGCTAACAACACTGAGGGGGAAAAGGGAAAAACGGAAAAGGAAAAAAAAAAAAAGGGGGGGAAAAAGGAGCCGGCTTTGGGGCTCACCTGGGCCACTCGCCTCAAAACAGTTCATGAGTAATTACAATTTGCATTCCCTGCCTAATAACCCTCGTTCCTTATGTTTCTTATCCCAATGTTCGGTATTCCATAAACTCTGTCCTGGCGCGGAGGAAAGGCAGAGCTGTTTGCAACCTACCTCCTCCGCCAGGCGTGATTACAAAAAATCCAAGACAAAACAAAACCCCCAGAAACACATACATAAAATCAAATAGATAAAAATGCAATGGCACTGACTGATCTGAGGAAAAACAATCAACTATGAGTCAGTTTATTCAATCTGCCTAATAGAAGAAGGTTGCAAACATCCCACTGTTTATTCTCCGATTTTTTTTTCCCCTTTTGGCAGCAGTAAAAACAAATAATGCAGAACCACTCGCTATTCAATTTGAGGTCTGAATAAACTAGAAGAAATGAAAGCCCATAGGGAAAGGAGAGGAGATACTTAGGCCAGACCCTTCTTGCACATATTGCTCTTTGCAAACCCTGCTGTAGCAGGAGTTACTGTGATGGTGCAGGGATATAAAGGAGGGAGACAGGACAAGGTAGATCTTTTATTAGGCCACCCGTCTGGCTGCAAATACAGGCTGACCTCTGGACCCGGCTCCTTTGGGAAGGTGCCTCCTTCGGAAGTGGCAGCAGGACCTGTCTCGGTGGTCACATGCAGTCAGAAGCCACAAGTTTTATTCCCTGGTTTTAAAAAACTGCCTTGCAGTGACAGACTTCTGGAGATCAACCTGATTAGCTTATCAAAGGGAAGATCAGAAAGCGTTTGGTCCTGCTGTTTAAATACCTTCACAGAGAGAACGCACCAGGTACAAGGGATTTTTTCAGTCTAATGGAGAAAGGTGTGACAGAAGCCAGTATCTGGAAGCAAAAGCCAAACAAACCAAAAAAGGGCAGAGTTAAAAAAATTGTTCAAGTGGATAACCCTGCTCGCTTTAAGGAACCTAGAGTGCTGGGTTTGCGCTCTTTGAAGACTGCACATGGAGAACAAGTACTTTCTAACAGAGATGTGGCCATCAAAAGATGAGTTATGGGAGGTAACAGAGGTAACATCTGACAGCGTTGCCTTCTAAGGTCCTTCTGCAAAGTACACTTCGTCAATACAAAAGAGTGCATCCTAGGAATGTACATGCTAACGTACAGTTCATGCCCACCGCTCAGCACAACTTCATCCAAACACCAAGGCGAGCCAAGGAGAGGTGCCCTCTGCCACGCCACTGAAGTTCATAGGAAGCTGCACCCATTAAAGGCTTTGCTGGTCAAGACCATCTCCTCCGGACGACCAGGAAAGCCGTGCCACGGGTACGGTGCTGTGTGCTGCTCTGCAGCAGCTCACACTCCGGGGCAGGGTTTGCCAGGGGGCATTCCTGGAGCTGAACACCCCCCGGCATCGTTAAGCCACAAATTTGCTCAGAAACCCTTGCAGCGCACCTCAGAGGAGATGAAATATGGTCACTTGCGAGGGAGAGAATAACAATAAAAGGAGAATGAATGCTCCCTAAGTGCTTCCTCAAACAAAAAAAATCTGATATGCAGCCTGTGTACTCACACAATTACAAAGCTCCTAGCTCTGAGCGGTAACAGATGGAATTTTTTCCCCTGCCTCTCTTTGGTGATAAGGTGAATGGTTTCCTCAAGGGAAGAGGAGGCAGAACTGCTGAGCTGGCAAGGCCTGTGCCAAGCAGCTGGCTGCTCATAAAACTGAGGGCACCGCTGGGCACGGTCTGGGAGGGAGGCATGACGGCCTTGCTGTCACCAGGCTCTCAAGGAAGGATTGAAAGAGGTCAGGGATGCAGGGATTAAGGCATGTGAAATGGAAAAACAATCGAGCAGCGCTACAAGGCTATTTGGAGAACGATGCAGATTTTCTTTGTATTTATTTTATTAAAGCATGGGCTTATTTCCTTTGGACCTTTTTGTACTGCAGCTCATAAATTCAGCGTGAGCGTTTGCCTCCCAGGAAAACCTGCAGCTCCAGCAGAGAGGCTGGTGCCAGGAAACGGGGAAAGGAGAGCGCTGGCGGCAGCACGGGTTTGTTCTGAAGGAGACCAGAAGGCGCTGCCTGAACATTTAATCAATCAGTCCTTACACAACCTTTACCTGAAACATTAACCCTGTTTTACAAGGTACGGAGCGGAAACCCTGCGAGCGGTAAGCGTGCGGCTCCGGGAGCCGGGGTGCCCGTGGGTGAAAGAGCTGCCCCTTATCCTGGGGCTCCTTCGGCTCCCTCCTGATCCCCTGAATGACACCACGAACTGGCTGAACTCAGGAACATCAATAACCTCCTGGGGACTGTCTTGTCTGCATGGACTTGTTACCCCGGCAGAGCAGATAGGAGGATGCAGAAAAGCCACTCGCAGGAGGAGCCACCAAAGCACACATTCTTCACCCGGGTTTGAACGAACATAGTCTGGAACGACCTCTAAAGCAGGTAGAAGCAAAGCAAGCAGGCGCACACCTCCTCTCCGCGCTTTCTGAGAGAGAAAGCCCTGAACACATTTAAAGTATTGATCAGCTCAATAGCTGGCTGGGTCAAGCCTGGTCTTTCCAAAAGGAACCACATAATTAACTTGGAGAAACATTAGCAGATTCTTTTCAATAGCTGAAAAAGATTAAACTCATGTTAGTCACATAATGAATGACATATAATGGCCACCTCCTAGCAGGGTTTTGATTTGTGTCTCTCCCTCCTGTTCCTTTCCCAGACACCTTGCTGGCCGATGGCATTTTCCTGGGGCACCATCCCCGTGCTCTGCATCCATTTCTGCAGAGCGCGGTGATGGGGCAGCTCGGATGGGCAGAAGAACATCGAGATGCTCCTTCAGGTGGGCACGCCGGGGACAAGCAGCAGTTTTCGGAGTGGAGCCGGGAGCAGCAAAGCCTGGGACGCAGCGGCACGGCGCAGGACCCGGCTGCTCGGCTGCCACATCCAGCGGTGGACACACAACGAGGAGGAGGAAGGGGCCTCCGTGCAGCACAGGAAGGGTCTCCGCTGCTCCGGAGAGGGATTGTTCGTGGTCTGCAATGCCAGGGGGTGCTGCCCTCCATTCTTTTCCCAATCACACCACAACAAAGCCACTTGGATTTCTGAAATGTCACCGTGCCTGCCGGAGACTTGCCGCAGACGAGGTAATTATCCCTTCCTGTCACCCGTTCTCATCCTGACTTGTTAAGAAAAAAAAAAGTGTTTTGCTAAGTCTGTCAACTGGTGTTCTCAGAAACGGGCGTTCTTCCGAGCGGAGGGCCGGCCGTGCCACCAAAACGCACCGGCGGCTGCTCGCCCTGCCAGTGGGAGCCCCTTCGCCCACCTCGTTTCGGGTGGAAGACACCAAAGAGGAGTTTCCTTTCCTCCTTGCAGATGTAAATCCCCACAGAAAGAGATCTCCACAGCAGATAACGGCTGTAAACTGCTTAAGAGCTGGATCCTGAGGCAGCAGGTCTCAAAGAAGAGGAAGGGCACAAGATGCCCAGCTCTCACGGGCTTCAAAGGGATACAGGGGATTAACTCCATGGGACTTGTGTAAAAAACATTTTGGGACTTGTGTAAAAAACATTATGAGCATATAATGCTCATTCTAGCTAATACTGGAAATAGTGATTTCTATTTACTCATTCATTGCAGTGTGGTTTTGGTTCTCTAAAGAGGTAAATCCACAGCCCATTTGCTCTTAGGCAAGAGGTACCTGGCTGCACCTTTGCACCGCACGGGCCACAGGATGTATTGGATTGCACGGGGCTTCGGAGCCCAGTCAGCGAGGAGCAGGGCAGGAACAAATGAGGAACTGACCGAGACTTCGGGCATGATCCACACCAGCAAAATAAAGGAATTACTCTAGGAAAAAAGCAGGGCTAGAATTGTACCAGTTCCGGACACATGTTTGGGTAGCTATCAGCTTGTAGGAATTAGGCTGATTGTTAAAATAAGATTCTTTCTTGCTTTCCTGTCTTATACATATGGTAACAGATTAAATTACAGAGGGGATCAGTTAAATTCTCTTCACTTCTTGGTAATATTCCTGCCAAGTGTTGGGGTTTGATATTTCTTAACCATAAACAAGTGGCTGTTTTTCTGCTGAATAAAAAAGCACATTTTAAAGTGGAGAGATCTTATCTTTCATTTTGTATAGATCAGTTCTGCAGTATCTTGATGTATTTATAGTTTTAATACATAACGATAAGTGCCCCCTAAACAAGGGATATTGCACCTTTAGATTACTATTATAGCTTTATTGCTCATTGTAGTCATAAATTAACAGCTTCCCCTAGCAATGCTAAAAGAGTGCGGAATTAGGTTACAATGTACATACACAAAAACCTATTAAGGCATTGCTATTCTATAAAAGTCTTTATAGTTTTTAAGTGTATACCTAGAAGTGTTTCAATTAAAGAACTACATGCTTGCCTCGTAATTGCCCTCCCATTTGAGCTAGGGTTCTGCAGCAGAAAAGAAAGAAGCAAGACTAAAAGGTGGAAAATTGGAATATAAAACACTGAAAATGAAATTGCTATAAAAAGAAAACCAAGGGTTTAAATTATGCTTATTAGAGCCATTTACATGGCCTTAACTCTTGTGCTGCGGTTGTTGTGGGCGCTCCATTGTTTGGGTGTCGGGACAAACAAGGCGCTCTTTGTGCGAGCTGGTTTGGAGGCGCTCGCCATCAATCACGGGCACAAAGCGGCATTCCTTTCTGGAGAACAGCTGGTGCCATAAATCACTCCAGAAGGACGGTAGAGGTCTTTCAAGGATGGCCAACGCGACAGAAATATGAACTCCAGAGCAGAGAGCCCACGAGCAGAAGACAGACACTGGGACAAGAACTTCATCCCTACCTTCCAGAAGGATGATGTCTTCTGGTAAGCAAAGTACAGTAAATTAAGTCAAATTCATATTACAAGAAGGGCAGGTAATTTGATTTCTTATACCCTACGAAGATGCCCCAAAACTGGTTACACTCTTTGTGGCACTTCTATGTGCAATTCTTCAAGAATTAAGCAATGAGATGGAAAGTGGAAACGGGTAACACTTGATAAGCAGCAGGCATTAATTAATGCTACATTACAATGGAATTCAGCTGAAATAATGTATGGAGGCCACATGAATAGTAAAAGGAAATTCATCATGGTTAATGTTATTACACTGAATGTCAAAGGAAGCAGTGATGATTTGCCACTTACTGTATAATGTAAAGTAATCTAAATGTAATTTTGGTTGGATAGCCTTGAACATCCATATTAAGTAGAACTGGTAGAACAACCAGGACTTTCCAGGCCTACCCAGGAGTATCCCAGCACCCGGAGCTTCCCTGCAAGTGCTCCCGCCGTTCGCCACGCCAGGACCTGTACATGCCTCAGACCCGGGGGTAGCCCATTTGCCCCCTGCTTTAATATCAGCTATAATGCTTGCAGCAAACCAACGCTTTTTTGACCTTGAGAAACATCACATCAGATTCTGTAGGTGTTTTCTCCTCTCCACCATAAATACATCTATCATAAATTCATATATCATCCTTATTGGTCTTTTCTCAGCCACAGCTTTTTACACCCCAGCTACATTTGACAATGCTACATATGGCCCCAGTCGCACAGAAGAGTAAAGTGGCTGTTGTGACCTGTTAGACATCAACGGCAACTCCAGATAATTCAAAGGCATCTTTTAATCTTATTTGTCTCTAGAACAACAAAAAAAATCCCCTAAAAATAGCTCACATAGCCGATTTTTTCTTTGTATTTCTTCAACATACAAATACTGCTCTATTTTCTCAGTTTAGGATTTGTTTTGACTGTTTAAAACATTCCAAAGCAAAACCACGTACCAATGCTACATCTAGAAGGTGCACCAATCACCACATCTGCTTAAACATTAAAAACCTTTGTGTGGAACTGTGCATGATTTATATTTTTATTTCCCCAATCAATTATATGTTTGGTTGCAGTAAAGACTCTTCAGTAATAAAAATCTGTTCAAAAGCTTTTCCTAACATCTTATTACTTTTTCCCTGCTGCATGAAACTACAACTTCTAGAATGAAAAATACAATTTTGTAGAAGCTGATATCGCATTATTCTAAAACATTGGAAGGGATTATTATATGCTCTCTTTTGAAATAAAAAATTATACAGGGATATTTTAAAAAATCTATAAATCAGTATTCATTCCAGTACTATAGATGCTAATTCTTAAAAAGAAATAATGTAAAACTCTTGCAATTTATTTTGCTGGAGTCCCACACAGCTGTTCTAGTGCCATTTTGTCATTGAAATAAAAACGCTGAGTCTTTCATTAACTTTAGCTTATATTTATGACTAGAAATACACTTATGTATCTTTTAAAAGATTCTAAATAGTTATTATTTATTTATACAAGCCGGGAAGTGTGCTAGCCATTTTGCATGCACTCAAAGAGAGCTTGCAGTCTAAACAGTAAACAAATAAAGCAAACACAAGAGAGAAGTCAACTGTTACTTCTCCATATTGCTTTTGTCTCTAGCACCTTCCCTACCTCTTCCATTTCACCCAAATTCTCATCTTCCTTGCAAGTGCTTTTTACCCTTAATGCCACTTATCTCAGCAGAACTACTCCCCATTCATACCAAAGCAAGACTAAACTAGGGGACACATTGCACAGCGTGGTCTTCAAGAAAGAACTTACACAAACCCTTAGCTACCTAGGTGCAGGTAACAAGCCTAAATCTTAGGCTACAAAAGTTTCCAGATACGCACACGAACAGCAGAGCATTTTTGTCATTAACCTTTAGAATGAACTTGCACTTAATTAGCTGCCCAAGGACAGATGCCTGACCTAGCACACCCAGGTTCAGAACCATACGGGTGGTGTTCACCAGCAGGTTCCTCTGTGCTAAGACTAGGCCTGGAGTTGGCTCGCTTCCCCCAAGCTTGTCTTCTTCCCCCATCTCCCATACACTTCTTTTTTTGACCAGTTAAAGACCAACTACAATGATTCCTTATACACTAAATAAGTTAAAAGTTCTGAGCTCTTGAACTGAGCAGAGGGGAATGACAAAAAAAAGCAGGAAGATGTTTAAGACAGCAGTTAAGATCAATTTGGGGGGAAGAAATGACCGTTTTCTGCAGTTCAGAAACCTCAGAAGCAAATAAATATTTATTACCTGTGCAGAAGGGCGCGGGGAGCAGCGTTCCCAGGCACCCGCTGCCCTGCTGCACAGCCCTTGGCGCGGGAATGAATCGCTGGGACTTGCCCTTCAGCAGCCAGCCACGTCTTCGCTGCGCCACATAACCAAGTCTGACCCTGGTCAGTGTTTAAAAACATTTACTAGCATCTGTGCTCCAAGACAATCCGCCTGTTGGGTGCGCCCAATGCAAACGCACAATCGTCATTTCCCACTCCCCCTGCATTTAATTGTTCTTGGTCTCTCCCCTAGTCTTCCATTTCCAAACCTCAGATGATAACGAGAATTCAGAGTCCATAGAAAACGAACCTGAGCCTTTTTCCTCCCTTTGAAGGAGCTAACAAGAGCCAGGGTGACATTTATGGAATAATTAAAGGCAACACTGATGAGTTCAGTAGTCACAATTTTTCTTTTCAATTCAAGAACCTTTTTAAGTATGTGTCATTTCTGGTCACCATTTTTACAGTTACGACAAGTAATTTTTACAGAAAGACTATTAGAGGTTGTAAACTTTAATGATCTTTTTCTTTTTGGGTCCTTGTTGTTCCATACCAGTAATTAAACAGTGCTATATATATTTAAAGGATAAAAAAAAATCATATTATCAATTATATAAA
>JAVCKT010004403.1:0-10103 GCA_032273925.1 Rhynchotus rufescens
AGATCTGTAAAGCATACTTCACAATAAATAAGCTTCATCACTTTTTTAGTCTATCATTCCAGACAAATCCAGAGCTACCATTAATTGAATTGTCATTTCTTATTCCAATCTCTTATATCTTGTCTTAACAGTAAATTATCCCCCTCACTTTTGAAGCTTCCATCAAAAAAGAAATTTCTTTTCATCATTTTATCACAAATTTCAAAGGCTTCTATTAGGTCCTATCAAATTTTCTTTGTTTCCACAAGAATTTATTTAATAGATAGTAGATAATAGATAGAAGTTGAGATATAAAATAACTAATCCTTTACGATTCCTCAAACAAACATAAACACTGGCAAGTATCAGACCTCTATTTTAAATACCTTATATTGTTCTGCACAGAAATAGGAGAAAATCACATTAAAATTCTTCACTAATCATCTATCAACTGTCTGCTCTAGTTGTTGATTCTATTGAGCAAGACCAATGCTGTCAATTTTAATTACAGTAATGTGTCATATTCCTCCCATAAACACAATGACAGCAAGCAATGGGCAACATTTTCATGCAAAGCTGATGGTCGGGGTGATTTCACATTGCCGGTGTGAGGTATTTGTCACTGTAGAGGTCAGTTTGCTGGTGGATTGAGTGATTCACTAGAATATAACCTTCCTGTTTGTATGCACGACCATGACCCAGGGCTGGGCACAGTGGCAGTTTGCAGTCCCAGTCCTTAGCGCAGCCCTGCAAAATCTCTTGTGCCAAGGGATAATCCTGCCTTGTTTCTGCTTCAGCATAAGGAAAATAATGTAAAAGGCAAAGAAAGTATGTGATATCCATCATGGAAAGCTGTGGGAATGATGGTTCCTCACAGTCGACAGAAACGTCTCTCCAGCGTGTACAGTCCCGTCATCCAAGTCGTATCACCTGAGCTATTCCTGTGGATGTGGGAGCCTGACACAGACCATAAGCTTCTCCTGCCGTCACCCTTGCTTAGATGGAATCCCCTGCACTGGTAGCCCTTAGTTAGATTACCTTGGCTCAGCCTGTCTGCCCGCAGCAGTGACCCTCTCTACGCACCTGAAGGGAGAATGATGCTGACCAACACATAGGGGCCCTGAATGTTTTCTTCAGAGAGCCCTTAGCTGTGCCACTTTCTTCTTTTCCTTTTTTTTTTTTTTTTCCACTGACAAGGTAAATGGTTATTCCTTACATTTTCTTTTCTTGCTCAGGCCAGCCTGGCTTTGATTGCTGCCGCTTTTCCACAGCCATGTGTGAGAGTAGGAACAAAATCCCATTTTTGTCTTTCAGATAAAATTTGATACACTTCCCCCTGAAGATGGGACCTTTACATGTGTTATATGCCTTGTATTTTGACCTCAGAACAATATCTACCAAAGTTTGTCTCATTTGCCACTTTTAAAACATTTCTTTCGCCAAATGAATGTCTCCCTTAAATCTGCCTAGCACTGAACTTTCTCTGCACAATTGTCTCAACTAACACTCTCTTCTAGGGTCAAGATCATCAAAAACTTTGACACCAGCTCTGCATTGTTAGCCCATCATATGGCTCATTGTAAGCTTTTGATAGAGCTCTTGCATTATTCTTACGTCAGTCAGGGTGAGTTTTGTAAATCATGCTCTTTTTTTTTTTCACTCAGCATGTATTCTGTCAAATAATTTCCCATTTTATGGATGCAAATTCCTGAATTAGTCTTAAATCTGAGCAACAGGGATATTTCATGGACCGTGTGTTCCAATATCAAAAGTGGAACCCTTAAAATTCCTAGAGAACTGCCTTTTTACATAAAATGTTTTTTATTCTATTTATTTGATCATAAATCTTAGGAGATACTGCAAGAATTACAAGAATGATTACAAATTACTTTGCCAGCTAGTTACAAAAACAAGAGCCAGACAAAGCACTGGTATTGTTTTGTTCACAGTTATCCATCATATGTTTTGCATTCTCACTGTATATATATGTGCATATAGTCTGGACAGGAGATAATTCACTTCCTGTTAAAAGTAAACCACGTGCAGTCCATTTAAATTCTTATGTAAATTATTTCATAAACCGGTGTGACATTTTAAACTTAGCCTGGTGACATTTCTCCTCCTAGCTGCTTTCTGTAACACCTGTTGCTGATCTCGCTGGCGTGGGGAGACTGCTTCCATGGAAACTCCTGCCGTACGGGATGGCGGCTGCCTGGGAAGTAGTACGCTTTTCAGAAGAGAATTTCTCTCTTCACTTTTATGATGAATCTGCCACATCTCTGGATATGCCTCTGAAATGTATATTCACCCACCGCTTGTCACAAATGTGGGCATTATTACACATTTACATGTCTATTTGCTTGATTCTCTCAGGGCTATAGGTGTGACTTTGCTATCAGTTCAGGTCACAGAGACTGATTCTGTGCTTGATTCTCCTCAGCGCACACTCTGCAGCTCATTCAGGTCTGCTTTAAGTACCCACAGAGTAGCCATTGCCTGGGTCGCCAGCAAGTTACTCGCGTTCGCGCTTCACTTAAATACATTTCAAAGACAGGAAAGGAAGCGGGCTTTAGATAAATAGACTTCAGATTAAAAGTAGCTTTCCTAGTACCAAATTTTGGAGGAACCCAGTGGTTTTCAAGGAGACTCTGGAATTCACTGCGGCCTCTGATTTTGTTGATGTGCACCTGGCGCAAAATAAAAGCAGGTCACACAAGGGAGCATCTGAGCACCAGGGCCGGTTGGGAAGTCACAAGTGTTCCTCCGGATGCCGCACGCTGGCTTCCCTGCCGGGGCGCTCGTGCTGGCAGAGCAGTGGGAGTGCTGAGGCCATGGGTGCTGCGTTGCTTCAACACACGGCAGAGGAAGCCGTGGCTGAGGGAAGAGGAGGAGCTGAGGGAGAGGAGGAGCACCAGCGTCCTGCTGCGTGGGTTCCCTGCTCCTCTCAGCACCGTAGCTTCATAGGCTCCCCTCTAAATCCCTATCACAGGTACAGGGAATAGCTCACCTGCTCAGCACCTGAGGTAGCCACTGCTGCTTACACATGTGAAAATCACCAACCTCAGACTCGGCTCATCTTGCTTTTGTTAGCTGTCTGGAACCACTCAAGGTGTTTGTAGGTCATTGAAGTCCGAGAGAAGCTGCATGAGAATCCATGGAGTCAAAATGTGGTGTTGGTTACACTATAAGGGTGCCAGTGTACCTTCTGTTCATAGCTGAGCATAGAGGACTAGAAACAGATTTTTTTTGTGTGCTCATACCCCATAAGCTTGCATTTGTTGTATTTACTAAGAGACATGAAGCCTCCTCTGTTGAAGAAAGAAAATGTTTCCAACAAACAGGAAAAGCCTTGTGCATTATGTGCCCATGACTATGAGAAATCAAGGCCTTGCAGTTGATCGTTTTAAAGATTTCTGTTGCAGGGTAACAGGATCATTGGGATACTGTGACAGTTATTGTCTATTTAATTTCTGCGGTGAGTGAGTTACATTACTTTTAATGGGATGTGACATTTTAGGGATGGCAAACTAGGCTCTGGCAACAGCAATCCTTTTTGAAATGATTAGCTTTTAAAAGACAGTACCTGATGGCAAAAAAGTCATTTTTTGAAAAAGAGGTCATGAGGTTCACAAGCTAAAGAAGTAGTAATTTCAACTCTGAGGTCCCTAATTTTTCTTTAAGTATAACATATATATTTGCTATAAATACTTAGGAGCCAAGCAGAAATATGCATCAAAATTGTCATTCACATTGTGAAATAAAATTCTCAGAAGTTGGAAATGCCGGAATGAAGTTTGCCCGTGCAACCGGCCGTACGTACGAGAGAGCAGAAAGGTGGCACTTGCTCATTAGCAGTCAGCTAGAGGCTGAGCCTTCCCTTTTAGCTAATTTAGCAACTCTGAAGATTGAATTCCTTTTTCAAACCAAGTGATCGGCACAGGCAAAATGCTCTTAAAGGCAGGTGAGTCGTGAAGACACATTTTCCTACACGTATCAGCATTTTTGGACATAGATTCATGGCTTGCCCCTTGGATGCAGGATGGACTTTGTGGGGACTTAATTAAGTATACATTAAATGCCTGAAATATCTTTACTGCCGTCACTAGCACCTCTTGGTCCCACCTCATCCCCAGTGGGCGCTTCATAGTAAGTACAGCAGCTTCTCCTATCAGGTTCTCTCTCTTTCTCTGGTATTTGTGTAGCAGCATCTTTCCCACTCTGATTGCTTCCTTTTCGGAGTCATAGTCAGTCACCTGTGTGTATGTTAAGAGTGTTAAAGGAACTTTTAACACTCTTTAAATCTCTTAACTCTTTAAGCCCTGAAAATGAAAGAGTACAGAACATAGGCCTGTAAGGGAGAACGTACTGATTCCAGGCTGGGTTTTTATGGTGTGCTTCTCGTTTTGGTCTGGCACTGCTTGACTTCTACAGCTCTGCAATGGTTCTTCTGCACTTACCCACAGCAATCTAGCCGAGAGGCTGCTTGTGCTTTTTACTTCCTTTCCTGGATATGCACACAAAGAAAACAATAAGTTCATATGCATCCTGTCTCACTTTATGCTGTTTATGAGAAGGGGAGCTTCTAGCAATGAAAAGGTAGTCAATCATTCATGAAAGACAGCCAACACTGAAGTAAGGGGGACACAGATTCAGACAGGAGCATTGCAGCTGCCCCTTGTCTCCAAAAGGGACCAGCGTTTAAATTTCAGATCTCGGCATTTCAGAACTATCGGAGTTTTGCTTTGAGTCAGGACTCAGGTGCAGAACGTTGGGTGGTCCACCTGGCTTTGAGCAAGTCATCTCTTTTAAGCAACAACACAGTGAGTCTCAGTTACGTTCTCCGAGGTGGCCTGACCCCGTGGAGCAGCATGAGGGCAGTGAGGAGCAGGGAGCAGGAGTCCTTGGCTGTTAGCAAGCCAGCAGGAGAGGCTCTGCACCAGTGTCACTGTGTCCCTCCGCAAAGGAGGCTCTCAGGAGTGCGGGCCTGTGTCTGCCCACAGCTGGCAAATAAAAGCTGTTGCCACTCAACTCCCGGCCAAGCCCAAGAAAGTCCTCATCTGCTTCGAGCCTGAGGCATGAACAGAACTGTTTTTTAAAGGTAGAAAGTCCTAGCAGGAGTCTTGACAGCTCCTGTGTCTGGCTTCAGTACAAAGTCTCTTGACTCTTGACTTTAAAAGAAAGTGACAGGAGATGATGTGCTTTAAGTGCCACTCATTTCTACCCTCAGTGGTGGTCTGTGCCTAGTCAAGTGCTTTTCTTCTGGCTACTTTTTATATGTGAAAATCTGCAGGGGGAGTAATTAGAAAAAAAATTGTCAACACAAATGATGTTTAAAGCCCATGCTAATAGCTCGCTCATCCCATCTGCTTAAGAAAACCATCCCTCCAGTAAATTCCTTTTTAATTTGAAGAAGTTGCCTGGTTCAGTCACACCACAGTCATTTTTAATTATGTTACTGAGACTGTGTTGGGTTTTTCTTGCCCTTCTGGGCTGGTTTTCCATTTCCTCACCAGTGCTGACTTGCCTAGACTCTTCATTAGGAAGACAGGGCCTCAAAGCACAATGCACAAAGCAGGCCTGATACCATTTTTTTCTAAAAATAAACTCATCCTCTTCCCTCATTTCCCAGATGTCCTACAGAGACACTTTTAGCATCTGTCAGTATTAGAAAGCTATAAATAGGGATATCTTGGGAGCAAAATAGGGAGTTTTCCCCCTTCCCTCTCCCCCCTCTCCATTTTGAAGGCAGAAGGCAAGGGTGGATATGTCTGTGTACATTTTCTCCTAAATAAAGATAGCGAGTAATCAGTTAGATTGCTACTATAAAAAAAAAAAAAAAGAGAGAGACAGAGAGATTTTTGCCATTCCCTGGCAGTCTCAACAGAGATTTGGCTCCTGCCAAGCATTTTGCATGGATGTTTATGGAAAACAAACATAGACATAGGGGAAGGCCGCAAGCGCCCTCCTGCCTGCCGTGGGCGCTGCTCTTGGGGGTGGGTTAAGGCGGGTGTGGATCCCTATGGAGGGTGTTGGCACCCACAGCTGCTGAAAGGAGGTCCCCAGGGTGCTCCGGCCACCAGCACCCTCCTGTTGTGCCTGGGCAGTATCCTCCACCCCCTGCTCCGGTAACGCCTGCCTCGAGGCCCAAGGCCTCTCCGTAGGTTTAGGCTCACCGCAGGTCCCAGTGCGTGGTATTTCCATTGGAGTGCTAGGGGAAATACGTAGGGAAGAATCAAAAACACCAGGATTTAAGAGGTTTGGCTAGGAGGAGGAGAGAATCAGGCCCTCAGATTTCAGTGGTTCCTTACATCTTTATCCCAAGATTGGTTGTTTCTCAGCTGGCCAGCGTTATTTCCCTAACAAGACTTTGTGCTGCTTTGCTTTGACAGCAAAACTGCATAAATTTATGGAGATTTATTTACTTATTTATTTCAAATCTCCTCAACAGAGGTGGCACCAACTTTGTGTATTGGCCACTGCTCTACCAAGGGGAAGTTCTCACTGCTGTCTGACAGCAGCTTCTGTCCCGCAGGCAGCTGCTGCGGTGAGAGGAGAAAGACCCTGAGCAGCCCTTTGCTGCTCACTTGGTTTCCTCAGTGCAGCACTTTCTTTGGGCTTGGGAAAGAAACATAAATTAGTGGGAAGAGTTGTAGACTGGGGATGTCACAAGACCTTGAAAAATGTGAGCTCCTCCCTTCCCCTTCCTTATCATCCTTTTTCTCTCCACTCTCTGAATTAAAAGAAGACGGTCACTTTGCTCAGTTTTCTGACATTATGTTTATAGACACTGTTCTGAAGAAAGGCTCCCCAAGTTGGTGTTGAAGAGAAGGAAAAAGCTATCTGCAGACCAGCGTGCATGTAGTCATGGACATGTGATCAGAGCTGCCTTAAACTCCTCTCTGTAAGAGAACTGACTCTATTATTTTAAATCTATTCTTGATTAAAGCTTGGATGTGATATTTTATTTATATTTTGAGTTGTGTTTCAGGAAAAATCTTGTGACTATGGTTATGAATATGGAATTAATATTCCATTATATATTATGGAATAGTATGATCTTAATAGAACGTGAAGGTTATTTGTGCAAGGGAGGTATGTGTTCATATTGTGGGATGTGTGTTCCGCTCAATGTTTTCAATAAAATGTTACCAAAAACAGGTAGATCACATTTCAACAAAAGCAATATACAGAAGTGCAAATGAGATTTTCTTACTCTAGATTGTTTTGCAAACCACCTGTTTGAAGTGCAAGCAGGTGAATCAACAAGATGAGTGCTCTAACAAGATTTTAAAAATATATTTATTACCTAGAAGCATAACTGCTCACCCTTTTGCCCATGTAGATTAAGATCGTATACAACAGTGTACTTACTATCTGTCTGCTTTTCTGGTGTCTTGTGGGATGGATTCCAGCTTGGTTTTGTGGCTTTAAAATTGCTTTTCTGTTTACCTGACACTGTTGTTTGTGGAGGAAAGGAGCTGTAAACTGCTGGGACTGGCAGAGAGAGCTGAGATTTTCATGCAGGAGCAGCTACAGAGGAGTTGTGTAGCAGGCTGTCTTCAGCTACAGACCTCAGTCATTTCCAAAATTCAAGGAGGTGTTTCTGCCTCATCTCATTATTTTCCATAATCTCCAGGTTGCCACAAGTTCCTGCATGATCAGCTCGTGTGTGAGGATGAGGCTGTGCTTATTTGGCTTCTTAGTCTGAGGAAAGGCTAATCCTGGCCTTCTTGAACTGGCAGAAGGTCTGCACATGAGGCCCTCCTTGCCTTGTTCCTCAGATCCTCTCGTCACAGACTACATTTGATTTGAAGCCCATGGCATAACTGAAAAGTAACACACAGCCAGACTTTTCTTACTTTCTTTCAGTGATATCAAACACAAAATATTCTCCCTACAGTTTCAAGATAAAAATGTCCATAAACGTTCCCCAGTATTAGAAGATCACAGAGGAGTTACTTACATATATAGTTGCTTCTGATCTTAATTGTAGCTCTGATGCATTATACTGTTGGTTATGTTTATGATGGGTGGCCTTGCTTTTTGAGGTGGATTAAGAGGGCTCAACAGTTTGCAAGTTGCAGGGCTGGGCAGTGGCTGGATTTTCTGGAAAGAGACGGAGCAGCAAAATGGAAGGACGAGTATTACCAAAGCAGAATAGGATACAGGCTATTATAAAGATTATTGGAATGTGACCGAAGAGCAACTGTGGTGATAAAGCTTGCAGTGAAGATGTTGTGCTGCTTTGGAAATAGAGATATGGAAGTTAATGCAGCAAGTTAACACATGTGAGTATAGATGGATTATTAAGATTTAAGTCTCCTCATGATTAAACAGAGGAGACTTAAAAAATGCAAAATTGCTCTTCAGGGTGGCCAGTAAAAACCTTTTCGCTAGGATAATTTTGGGAGAATAATGCAAACTCTTTTGTCAAATGTAGAAATGGATAGAGATTTCTCTCTAATGCTATAGAGAATTAAATACTACCCAGGAGTTTATCTGTGAGAACCAGACTGGAGAATAGGTTCTACTGATAGCAGCTGGGCCAAAATATTGCTTGGTGTTACAGGTGGTAGGACTTTGGATTTGTTTTGCTTTTATCAAGTGGCTGCTGAACTGAAAAAGGCTAATGTTGTTTAGTATAGGCTGCTGTGAAGAACACAGCAGGAACTTCTATGGGAGAAGATTTGGTCATAGAAAGAAGTTATGTCTTGTTTCAGTTTAAATTAAAAGTAATTTAATTTGAGAGTAAACTAAATTTAAGGACAAATGTGACTAAATTCGGAAGTGAAGTTTCATGTTTCAAAAGTGTGATCTCAGATATACTTAAGGAAATAGCTGATAAAGTCAGCTGGGGAGCTGGATATGGAGAGGTTTGAATTTCTTTAAATCAGAAATGCTACAACTTTCAGGAAACTGTATGCAATCAGTATGAAAGAGCTCTAGACCCAACTAGATAAATGAACAGCATAAAAAATCATATTAGCTGGTGCCCAAGACTGCAGGAAAGAATTAACCCTGCTTGATACAATCTGCCTGAGCTACAGGCTGAACTCAGATGAAAGTCCTTCTCAAGATGGGATTCACTGCAACATACAACACGAGTCTATCTTGTGTCATTTTTAGAGACACTTCCAAACTCCTGTAAATATGAAATGCTATCCAATTACAGAAGGCCTCAGTGATAATAATCTCCTGCTAATAACCTTACTAGATAACTGAGCTTTGAAACAGTTTAGAGATTTGTCATCTACCTCATAACTAATTATTAATAAATTCAAAGGCAGCCATGCAGCCTTTAGCATGCAAAAATCATGAAAACAAACAGTTATGAAGTGTGGTCAAAAAATGCTAAGTCAATAGAAAGTGAACAGTAATTGACAGAAGTCATTATTTTACTATAATGAGGATGAGCAATAGGGGCTGAGAACCTTTCGTTTCCATTTTTCACATGGATACGAATTTATTCTGTGGCTTTGGCATGATTCATCCGTTTGTTGTACTTCCTATTTTCATTCTGGATAACAGATGCAATCATACAGTTATGCACATAGGATGGAGGAAACCTCAATAAAAAATAACAAAATTATGATACAACGATGAGAACTGTAACATGTTGATTCATTAAAAGGTACTTTGAATGAAATGGAGATCTGTTTCTCATCAAGTGTCTTCAGAATGTGTTAAACATTATGCATGAAAATATTCCAACTCTGTAAATATGATAGAGGTTTTTACATCCTATAATAAGATCAAATGTTCAAAGTTAGACAAGTGCAGTGGAATGATGAAAATATTTGCAGTATATCACCATCTTTTCCTCCCTTAGCAAGAGTAACACCAAAACTCTGTAAGAAATTCTAGTATCCATGCTTAGAAGGCGTGGATAAAGTGAAGAGAAATCAGAATGTGCACAAAAGAATACTTGGCAGTCTGGAGAACATGTTTGTGATGAAAGCTTTGCCAAACAGTCTAATTAAGAGGAGACTTTGTTACTGTGGTCTACACATACATCTGTGTGCACAGACAAAACAGTTAAAGGTTTACAGCAATGAAGATCATTATAATTCTTTTGCAAAAGTATTGAAAGAAAAAACAATTACAGCATTTTGAAAATATCCTTC
>JAVCKT010004407.1:11709-34397 GCA_032273925.1 Rhynchotus rufescens
TACTGTGGTACTTCTGACCTGAAGATTCAAGTGCCCAACGATGATTATGCTCTTCCTGGTGCTGGCTTAAGATGTTTCAGCTGTAGTTTTCTTTCAGCTGAGGAGTTTGCCTTTAAACAGGCAAAGGGTTTAGGTAAGTGGTCACTAGTGACCTTAGTTATGAAAGTCATGTGTGTTTGAATAGTGTGAATCTAGTAGTAAGTACCCCCTTTTTAGCGTTTTTCTTCAATTATCATATAAACTGCTTTATGCACTCACTTTTTTCAGACTGAATGTTGAAGATCTTGTGGAGCTACAACAGTCAGTTGAATTAGGCCCTGATGCTGTTGCAGGTTCCAGTAACCCTGTGTGTGAAGCTCATGTTTGCTTGACTTGAGGTGGTCACTGGCACATGAACAATATTTCTACTTGTAGATACAGTGGCTTCATGGATAATATTTAAAAATATTTTGAAACTACCTGTTTAGAATAAGTATCTTGTATATAGTGCTGAATATGTATGGTCAGCACTGTCAGACAGAATCATCATACTGATGACTGTTGGTATAAAAAGAAAAACTTTTAAGTTTTTAAAACTTCACTTTACTCCACTGAGTTAAAATTGCTTATTAAAGGAATATAACTCTCACTACTGTAAAAGAAAATTAAAAAAAATGACATGATTAATGTTTTCTGTAAGATTGAAAAGGATGGGATTCTACTTTTGATTATCCATTGGGTATCACTTTAGCTGATAAACGTTTTAATGGAAGCTACCTTTTGAACAAATTTGTTCCATTCTTTTAAGAAGAGGAAAGAGATTTTTTCTGAAAACTTTGTCAGGAAGTATTCTATTTAGTTGTATTTTCATGTCAAAAAATAACTAAGAGTAATCTGTTTTCCAAGTATGTTGAATATGACAAAGATTATTTACAGAGATGAGTATTTCATAGATTGGATGACAAAATACAGTGAAATTATTGGCAGTATTTGGACTGTTCAGACAAAAAATGAATGCCCAAAACTAATTTTGGGACCTTACAAAGAGATCAGGTATTTTATACACAAATCCAAAACAAAATGCAAATTGCAAGTAGTAATACTAGTCAAATTAGTTTGTAAACACTTGAGAATATATAATGGTTACTGCTTGCACTTCTGCTAAGGTTTAGCCCAGGGTTAAGGGTCAAAGTACTAATAAGAGTGTTTGGGATGTCTGCTGCCATGAAACAAAATGGAAACTTGATTGATAGCTGGGGGCTGAAAGGAGAACGCGCAGTGGAGAAAGCAAAGGTCATAAAGCCATTTCCCTTCTCTGCATATGTAATGACCCAATCTTTCAAAAAATAACAAAATGTAGCTACAGTGGATTAATATAACATATGTTAACCATGCTTCTCATCATTTTGAAATGCAAACATTTATGAAACTGAATAATGGAGGTAATGTTTTACTCCTAGCTGCATCTTTAGTTGCAAGGCTTGGAATTTATGATCTTCCTCTTGCATGTTTTTATTTTGTACTGATAAAGTAGAAAATTGAATTGTAAAGAGTATGACAATTTCTTTTTTCTTTGATTGTCAAGGTACTGCAGACAAAATCTATTACAATTGAAAATATCTTGTGTTAACAATTGCTAACATATAAGTGTACGCTTAAGTTTAATACATTTTTCCTTTTTAGGTCTTGTGTGCATGAAATCCAGTAGTTCAGTTGTGGAGTTGGTGATGCTTCTTTGCTCTCAGGTGAGGTTTAAGCAACCAATATTATCTGAAATTGTTACCATTGGGTGAAATAGAAGTTATAGTTAAAATATGTTGCTTTAAGATTGTGTAATGAGATTATATGTAATGAGAATATCTGCAGTGACTGCTGATTATTTTTAATATCTTTTTCATAGTAATTGCAACTACTCAGTAAAAGAGAAAAGATACTGAGGATTTTATGTTACCTTACCGTCAAGCATTTACATAACCTTGATCTTGGTGTGTTTAAGTAATTCTATGCTGTCATTTTTGTAAGAGAAAATAAGATCAACAAAATATAAAGGTTATGGAAACAGATTGATTTCTGCACCTTGGCAAGCTGAATCCTCTGGGATAAGTGGGATTTTTTCTTTTGTATAGAGGTTATGAAATGAGTGATAAATATTTTTGAAATCCTGTCATTCTTAATTGATTTGACAAGTACTAAGAATCTGAGAAAAAACTGAGAAAGCAACCCTGATTGTTGGCAGTTTGGGGCTTTCTACATTCCTAAACACAGTGCGATTTCAAATATTTAAAACTCTAAGAACTACCCATTCCTGTGGTTAGAGAAAAGCCAGAACTGAAGGAACTTTCTAAAAATTGTAATGAAAGAATTGCATTCACTATATCAAGTTTTTTGTTTTTCTTTCTTGTGTATAGTTAAATAGAAGAGCATTTTTATTGAGCCTTGCTCTTGGTGCCTTAAAAATGATACTTTTCTGGTAGTAAATTCCCCTAGTTAAAACTTTAAAATAGCCTTTTTTAATGGGAATGGTATTGGTCTAGAGGTCAAGGGTTCTCACCCATTTCAAAACCTTTGACCTTCATTTACAGCCCTTATGGTTTGCTTGCCTGACGAATAAGGATAATGCAAAATTAATGTTTCTTCACATCGATTTATTCATTTTAGTGCCTATATTGCCAAATTTATTTAGACTGTGCTGATAGACGTTTCATGAATACAAATGAAAGAATCATAGAAGGTGTGAAAAATCAATAGTCTACGTTGTCAATAAAGTGCAATAAGAACAATTACTTCTGGAGATTACACCTAATGGATTTTACAATGAACTAGTGACGAGTAGTTATATTTTCCAGTGAGCTTATTATTCTTGAATGTATTCAGAACTTATCTTGATCTCCATCTTTAGAAAAATATCATGTATTCACCCTGAGAGGAACTTAATATTTCCTAGGGAACTTTTGCAGTTTAGAGGGGGTTATATTGCATATTCTGAGACTATAGATGGATGTTGTTCATGGTTTCTAGAATATGAATTTAACACAGATTTAGACTTCAAAAAAATCTTGCTACTAAGAAATCCATTTTAATATTCTTCTGTTAATGTGTTAGCAATTAAATCTGTGATAGACTCTAACTATGTGTCTGACATCTTGGTATTTATTGTATTTAGTTTTCTGAATCTTGGCTGCCTGTTTCAGTAATTAGTTGTTGGTCTTTTTCTTCATCCTGGTAGGATAATCTAATCTTCTTTAAGATTGTGTTGTGCTCTGTACTGTACGTCACTGGTTGTGGGAAGTGGAAAGGATAAGGAATAAATGACGTGCTCTAATGCATCTATTTGTCATATGTGTCATAGTGCCACTTAATGCTAATCTAATCAAATAGTGATCACTTAGCAGTACTCGTTGCAAGAAATTGAGGTTGTTCTTTGTAAAATTGTAGAAATAAACCAATAAAGTCATGAAGACCACAAAATCTTTTTAAAGTTACACAGCAGCTGTACTTTTGGCAGAATATGAAAAATAATGTGAGAAATGAATCTAAAATTAGCTCCAGATGCATACAGATTGTTCTGGGGTGATAATTACATTTTTCACTTCGAATTTTCCTAATTCAAAGAGGTCAGCATGGCAATCACAGAAGTGATTTATTTTGTTAAGAACTGAACTGTCTTTTGCTACATGAAAGCTTGAAAGATATGAAATTGAATTTCAAGCCGACATTTTACAGATACTGGGAGGAGATGGGGTTGAGCTTGATTGATTTTTATTTTTGTGGTGGTGGTGGTAGGGTTTTTTTTTTTTTTTTTAACCAAGATAGGGTAGGAAGTGAAGAGATATCCTTTTGCTAAAATTTTAATTAATTTTTAAGAGGAGATGGAGAGGATAGAGTGCCAAGGATCAAAAGATCAGGTCAAAAACTAGTTTTTAATCACATAAATAATGTGGCATAGTTATAAAGTATGTATCTGCAAATTTAATTTAAAACTTCACAAATTTGTCAGCCATCATTTTACAAAATTGGAACTGCTCTCATTAATACTTGTAGTGCTTTGCTTTTTATGCTAACCTCTTTCTGAAAATGTGTTTTAAATATTGTGTGGTATTACAAGCACTTAGATCTTTTCTCTAGGAGGTATTTAATAAATTATTTTATTTGTGATAGTGTCATGCTCTCTAGTAAATGTGTTTATCTCAAAAATACAAAAATAAGACTATTTTTCTGATTAAGAATAATCACAGCATATCTTCCTGTGAAAGTGATAACAGGGTTAATATTTTGTTCTTTTTTTTTCTTTTAAAGTAATTCAGGCACATGGAAAATTACTTTTGTGTTTTAGTTTTTTATTTATATTTTGATACAGTATTTAATATTTTAAAGCAAGTAGGAAACAATACAGACAAAAAGCTTTTTCTAAGTCAAAAACTGTTGTGTTTGGGTAGGCATGCTACATATTGAGACGTGTGTGTCTATGTGTATACTTATGTTTATATAAATCTATCAAAACATAAAGAAATCCTTCATTTAATATTACTGCGAAGTGTTTCTGCTTATTTGACATTAATATCATTTTTGAAAGAATCGACGTTGCATTCAAGGCCACTTTATAAAAGCATTGTGTTGCTCATCCTAATTCAGCCTGACACACATTCCAATAACACTACCTCCCTTGCAGAGTTTAAAACTAAATTTATGGCTAAGCATTGTGAAGTGCATCATTTAAAAATGGTTTCAACCCAAAACATCTAATAAATAAATAATGTGTATGGCTACTCAGTAGCAGACTTTCCAGACTAGAAATCATTCCATCGGATACTCAACAGTCCACTATCGGAGAGGGCTGTCAGATAAATCTTATAGTAGCTGCATTCATGTCCTGTAAATCACATGTTATTGTCTGAGCCTTCTGCCAGGTCATCTATTCTTTTCCCATTTATCAGAAATACATACAGTACGCTGAACCTGGAAGCACCATCTAGTCTGGCCTGGCATCCTGTCAGGGTAATTAAACCGGCCAAAAGAGTGAAGTCCTGTGTCTAATATCCCTCTTAAATGAGTGACCATGGAATATTCAAGATGCACATGCTGTTGTGCCAGTGTGAGCCAAGTTCTCTGCATGCTGGAACTATCGTAGAGGCCCTGAATGTAGCATTTTGATCCCAAATAACTCTCATGGTATGCCCGAAACTCCAGGGAGCGTATACGAATATGCCCATGTTTATATGTAAATTAAATATGTTCTTGTGTAACCTCTCATTTGTCAGATAGTTCTCTGTTATTTTACTGAAGCAGGAAAAATGGTGCTCTTTCCTATCTCTTCTTAAGTTTCTTTAAAAACATTTAGCCATTGTGAACATGAGCCCTGTGTCATACGGTTGTATCTCCAAGGTGAAGAGAGTTCAGAATGAGCTGAAATAGTTCTCGGTTGGTGTTGCCTTTGAATGTTCAGGGTTTGCAGCTGTTGAAAAACTCCGTCCTCTTCTTGCTCCAGTAAATCAATTGAATTGGCAGGAGAGTATGCAGAAAAGAACTAATTAGGGTTGTAATGGCAGATACATCTTTGACTTGAGAGCTTTTTTCTACTGCATCTAAATTTCGTAGGCCATAAAATACACTTATGCTGACTGAAATACTGCACAGCTTTTGTATAATTTTCTAACGTTGGTGGAAAACCCTCCCCTGCTCAGCTTGATGTAGTCCTATGATGAAAAATGCAGGAATATTGCAGGAACTTGGCTCTTCTCACATGGTGCAGTCACTTGCTCTCGTCACATGGCACTGCCTGCAGTCACTTGCTGTCCTCACACAGTGCACATGCTCTCATGTATAAACCTTCCCAGGCTCCCTTTTCCTCCTTTCTTTCCCTCTTTTTGTTTCCCTTTGTGTTTCAAGGGAATAAGGACACATTCTTGGTAGGTGACGGGACTGATAAAACAAAAACTTGTGTTTTAATAAATAAGATATATTGCCATGCAATTACATAGCTGTGGCTATTAGATTTATAGTAGACTTTGAAGAAGTATATCGTTCATGGGGAGAAGAAAGCATAAACCCTACTCCTCCAAGAATTTTATGTGTGCTGGTGATGGTGTTAGCTCTATGGGCCAGTGGAATAAGGTTACAGCTGAATGCATCATGGGTTCTGCCAATAGTTTTTGCCCCACTCCCCCGGGAGTTAGATGTAAAATGTTATAGAGTCTCCTGACTTGTCTCTATATCCTGTGTATCAAAAGGAGAGTTTTTATGAGAAAACCACATTTGTTCCCTGTATTCATATTCTGTTCATCTCAACATGATCTAAAATGAAGAAAGCGTTTAGATTTCTCAGAGGTTTAACTAGTGCAAAAGATGGCTGATTTTCAGTTTGTTACTTCCAGAGAGAGCTCGTCATAGTGATGCTCTCTGATCTGCACTGGCTCCTCATTTACTTTAAAATGCAATTTGATGTCATGAATAACTATAGCGCTCACTATCAAGTTTTAATTGAATTTGGTCTGGGTTATCTAAAGAACTATGCTGCTGTGATACCATGGCACCTGAGATCAAGTAAAGCATTTGTTTAGATGGTTTAGACATGAAGAGGATACTTTTCATCAGTACAGTTCGATACTTTTTATTCTTGCATTAGAACATTTTAAATCAAAAAATATTTTTGTAGTTATTTTGTGTTCTAGTGGCTGAAAATGAATTTTAAAAGGAGTGTTCTTTAGATCCAGTATCTAATAACTTCATATGCTTTCATACAGAAGTCTAGTTTGTAGGTTTTTTTTTTTTTCCCCCTCTGACTGCTGAATGACTTCATACTGTTTTCAGTGTATGTCCTAATTTCCTTTTGGGGTCATTTTAGCACATTCACCTCTGGACATATCTTTCTATTTTGTCTTCTACAGCTTATTGAATAGCATAATTCTGGATAAAACTGTATTTTCACGTTTTACAATACCTACATATATCAGGAATTTGAAGTTTTATCATTTATACTGTGTGAATTTCTGCTAATAGAATTTTTCTTTTACTATTTTTTTAAACCATTTTGGGATAATAAAGAAACCTCAGTAATAAATAGCTCTCATGTTAAAATGAATAAAAGCATAACTTTTTTTAGGCCCATGAAATGGTTTTAGACCTTAACAAATAAAACAGAGAAAAAGAGTTTTCTGAAGTTTAACTATATTTATAAGTTCAGAGTAGGCTGTTGTATAAATCATTTCTGTAGTTTTTTGTTTTCTATTTCTGTATTACTTGGTAGTGTTGAGATGTGTCTGAAATTTCCTGTTCAAAATAAGGATTGTTTAGATTTTGAAGCTGCCTCAGGCTTATTTCATACCAATAAGTGATAAAGTTTGTCAGTTTTACATTTTTAAATGTGATCATAATTTTATTTTAATTTCAAGTGTACAGGCAATAGTAGGAATGTTTCTACTGCTATTTTATGACAAATCTCACATGACCAGTGAAAATTGTTCTTATTCCATTCTTTGAAAATTCTCATTCCATTCTTTCCATCAGATGGAAAGTAATCAGAAAAATGTTTGTTGAGTTGTATATAAGAACTATATCAAGAGTTTTACATTATAAACTATTCTTCGAAAAACATGGTAGTTGTTTTTCCTGGTATCATATGTATTTTCATCTACCAGCATCTTAGTTCTGGAGGATGGAGACTGATCAAAGCTAGGGAGAGTGGAAGACAGATTGCAGAATTGCCAATGGCTGCATGACCTAAGTAAGGTTGATGAGACTTAAGCTTTAGTTAGTGTTCCAGGTAATATTTATTATTAGTAAGATTAGGCAGATTAGTAATCTGCCTAAGAAGAAATTAAACAGATCCTCTCAGAGTAGCTGGTACAAGGACATCCGCCTGGCATGCACAAGACTCCAAATAAAGCTCATTCTAGTTAGGCCTACTTTTGATCCATCAGAAGTGCCCTTGGCAGTTTTCAGCCTTTTTATTTTAAGATATTCAATAAAAGCAGCTACACCTGATAATACTAAATAGTATATTTGAGAATAAGTGTGTGCTGTGAAAGAACCAGTGCTTTTTGCTTTATACTATACAGCTACTTTCTGGAAAGTAGTTGTCAGCTTCTGAGGTTTAATGCAAAACATCTCTACTACACATAAAAATATTTGCTATTAATTTGAAACTATATTGCTTAGAATTTGTGTAATTAATAAGTGATTGTTAGAGTGGACTATCTAACATAAATTCAAAGCTTGGGGATGTGATGGGGGAACGGGGCAATTGCATTTCCATGAATGGACACTGCTGCAGATGTTCAGCACTAAGGGGACATAATTTAGCTACTGAAGCAAGACTCTCTGAAGAAAAAAGGCATCCTGTTGCTTCACCAGCACACTAGGACTTAAAAAAACACCACCATTTAAGGTGAGTTTTGTGCAGTGAGAGCACACCCTGTGGCTTGGCAGTCTAGTCAGAAGGATGATACCCTGCTGGCTTTATAACTAGAGCTTTGAACAATATTCTCATGGGTGGTAAATGCAAAACAAAGTAATATCAACTGGCACTTAATTCTGGGAGCTCCCTGCTGATTGGGCTCTGCACTGAAATGGGACCCTTCCTGACAGGAAGTCAGCCTCCAAGTGCGGAGACTTCTGAAAATAAAGTGTGCTTTAATTTGACACCCTGCTGTTTTATGGCTACTCTGTTTAATTTGAGACTATGGAATGAGGTTTAGAGGAGGAGAGAGAGATGAGATTATGGAAAGTTCAGGGAATGGCATCACTCGTCAGTGATTTTTGCACCAATTACAAATACATGAACATTTTTGTTCACTCTTGCAGAGTAATTTCTCTATTTTTGTTTCCAAGCAGGGCTGTTGAATAAAATAATGATATGGGAAGCAGTGCTGTTTACTGAAAGCTGTGACAAGAGAAGCTGTGTGTAGTGGTACTGTTAGATTTGTTATAAGTGTGTGTGTGTGTTTATTAACCTTTGGTCATGTTTTTAACTCACCTGTACATTTTTAACTGTCCTATGGAACTGGGATAGCATCCTCTTCAAAGATGCTGTTAATTTACTAGTCTTTCTATAAATATTTTGAGATAACCTATTCATAACTCAATTATGATAACTCAATTATGAGTTTTTTCAAACTCATAATTGAGATTACATAATAAGATACATTTCTGTTAGTTTAAGATTCTAGTGTTGAGCCAAATTTAATTTTGGAGACTCCAAAGGCCTCTTAATATTTAAAGATGTTTATTTCTTACTAGAAAGCAGATTTATTTTCTTTTTAAAAAATTTGGTAGGTAAGTGCACATACCGATTTCTACCTGGAGGAACAAATTATTTATCATGCTTATTGTAGGGGCAGATGAGAATAGAGCCCTGTGAGGCTGGATGTCGTGCAGTTTGGAAGAATTGTCTGGATTGTCTAAATGGAGGAGGCAGATGTAGGCTGAGGGCGGGAACGCAACATGCAAGTGGAATGCAATAGAACAGTAGTCTTAATTGCCTTTGGGTTTGGGGGACTTTTTTGTTTCCTTAATTTGCTTTAACTTAGCTTCCCCTTTTCCAAATCTTTTAAGAGAAGAGCTGCTTTAAGAGAGAATTACAAAAAGGAGTTATGAGATCCAAGCTTTGGAGATCCTGTCTTTTGAGTAAAGAGTTGGGAGTGTTTTATGGACTTAAGTCTCATTCACTCCAAGGTGTCCTGACAGTGGGAATCTCATTGATTATTTGTGTGCATTCATTGTATAATCTCAAGTTAAAACTAAACTATATTTGGGGAAAGGGATAATATAGAGAGGCTTACATTTCCGAGATGGCATTCACTGGGCGTATCATTAAGTGCAAATTTATTTAGTTAAAGCTTATCCAACATTAATGGTGCTGCTTTAGCGGTGGGGATGGATGTTGCTGTCGGTGGGCTCAGTCTGTCACTACTAGTACAGCTTTACAGCAGGCAGCGTGGCAAGAGTTCCTGCTTGCAATTAGAAGTCTGCCGCAGAAATGCAAATCACAGTCAAGCAACAAAGTACTGAAATCAGGGAGCAATTGTCTTTGTGACATTTCTGCTGTTCCTCATTTTGCTTTCCTTCCTCCAGGGGAAAAAAAAGTTGCTACCACCACTTGATAATTCACTCGTTTCTTTTATTCCTCCTGTGTTGTCCCTTTCGCTCACTTTTGTTTACCTGACTCACTCTCTTTGGCTTATTTTCTTGCTTCCCAGCTCTACTTATTTATGGAATTATTTGGTACTTCGATCTCTCTTCCAGAGTTCCTAGCTACTGTCCTTTCTCTAGCTACTGCCCTTGATCTCAGCCTTGCCTGTGGCTGGTGGTGAGAGAGTGAAGAGGAAGCTGCGGAGGAAAAGGTGCTGGAGGAGCTGGGCCCTGACCCGGCGTGGGCCGCGGGGAGCCATGGCAACCGCCTGCGAGCCGCAGCGGGAGAAGGGGGAGGCCGACCAGGTGCATTCGCTTCCTCCCTGCAGCCGGGGCTCGCGCTCCCGCTTTGCCCCTTGCTGCCTTCTGGTGCTCCACCTGGAAGGCAGAGCAGTTGGGATATTAGCATTGAATTATCTGTCTTCGTTCTTCAAATGTAACGTTGGTTCTGGGGATGCAATTTTACTTAGCAAGTCATGCGTTAGGTCTTTATGTACAGCACATAATAAATGTTTTCTTTTACATATTCCTATTTTTTTTTGGAAACAAAGTATAAAAATGAAATTGAGGAATTCTGGTGATCTACAGTTTGTGTTCTGATATTTGTAACTGATCATATTGTGCTTATGTGGTCAGTTACATTTTCATGAATTAATAAGAACATTCCGATTAAGTGATTTTGGTCATTTTGTTTACCAAAATCCTGTTTTAAAAATTTTTGATGTCATCATAAACTATGACAACTGCAGGATTTTGTGGATGTATGTAATGGCTAAACATTGTATGTGCTATAGCATTTTATATGCTATGTCTTTCATAGTACTGCATATTTCGTGGTGGATTTCTGCAGTGCGAGTGAAGATAGTAGTCTTGTCGCTTCTAAAATAATCTCATAGCATAAAAAACATTACAAACATTACATGCATTGCCCCGGGAAGCTGTGTTTAATATTTCACTGAACAACCTGCTATGTCACTCTACATGGGTGTAATTTATTTTCAGAAACTATAAAAACTTATTGTGGCTTCAGCTCAAACTTTAAGCATTGAAATTAAACTCTCATTATAAGGTAATTCAAGACATTTACCACATAACAACATAATACCAGTTTATAGGAAGTTCTGTTCACATGGAATACCCCAAATGGTTAAACAGCAGGGGACTCTTCTGCTTTTAGTTAAAAAGCTGCTGTTTCTGCATGGCTTATTTACTACTTGTTTAATTCTTAATGTAGTGTGCCATGGAATTGAGCATGCAAAAGTCAGCAAAGAGTTCTGTTTTCTGTGTCTAAGGTTATTACTTGTTGTACAATAATAAAGGCACTATTTTATTGGGTTAGTTGTAATTAACTTCAGCACTAGGCCTTGATATAAATCATTCCTAATCTGTTTTCTTTACATTTTCATTCTTTTTAACTGGTTTAGCATAGTTGCTTTCTGTCGTCCTTTTACATAAAGGCTGGGATTGTAATTGCTTTTTTGAATTAGGCAGTCGGAAGCTAATGGGCATGTTGATCCAAGAATTGATTAAAGAACGCTAATGAATTTCATACAGCACTTTTTAAAGATTTGTAATAAATACCATAATAAAAGTTCTGTAGGAATGACCTGTTCTACCATTAGAATTCAATACAGTGTTGTCATGCTATACAGTCAGAAAAATACTTGAGTACAAGAAATTTTGATTTGTTCCATAGTTAAAATAGTAAACAATTTTATGTCTATCAATATTGTAAATAATAAAGAAAAAAAATCCAACTCTTCCCCAGAGTATATTTTAGGAGAGTAACTACCATTATTACTGCTTTACTGCTTTTTTTTTTTTTTTTTCCTATGTCTTATTCAAGGAAAAATACTTAAACACTTCTGTTTTTCTCGTTTTGTAACTAGCCTTGATGTTTGGTATCAGCTGCACCATGTGAGGGCCTGTGTAACTGATTTATCAATAGTTTGAAGTATTTCACTGGTATTTTTAGTTATTAGTTAATAATATAGGCTTGGCGTAGTAAGGAATTTTTTTTTTCTTAGGGTTACAGCAAATGTTTAACAAATATTTTCTGACTATCTTGTCCTTTTGAGGGACAGATCATCTCACTCACTGTCTCCACTCACCCTTGTAGTTCATTAGTTAATTTGTATTTGAGCGTGTTTGAGTATTTCCGCACCTCAGTAACCTTGGTGATATGATGCCACTTGAAAAAAATTCTAGCTCCTCTAGTTAATTTCTACACTATTCCTCCTGTAACACTTGTTAAAATTTTTAATACCAAGACTTTATTTGTGCACTGTCACTAACTGATTTTTTGACAAAAAGCAATGTCTTTTTAATGGAATGCCAGCAGTAAATACTTTTTGTTGTAACTGAGTGTGTTTGATAGTTTTAAAGTCTTATAAAAATAATTAGCTCTTTTATATAGTTCTAATGGCAGTCTTGCAACTTTCCCCTGGAGCAGTCTCTAATGAACAGGCCTTGCTTTTTGCAGTTGGGCTTTTGCATTCCCCAGGGACTTGACTTCAGACCTTGAAGGGCAGCAGCTGCCATTTGTCTTAAGCCTGGAGTTGCCAAACAGACAGACCATGTACTAATAGGACACATTTGTACAGCCTGAGTATGTGAAACCCTGATAGAGGCCTAATGACGATCATCTGTTGAGAGCTTGTAGCCAGCCAGGGTTAGAGTAACTTTTATCACCCTTATTGAAATCAAAACCTTTGTATTGATTACTGAGCTTGACTTTGTTAGGTTGAGGCTACATTAAAGCTTTCATAGACAAGCTGTTATTTAGCATGGTCTTGTGTTATTTACCATGCTCTTGTATAACTTCTGTAAATCTAAAGTTATTTGATGAGATTTCTCTCAAAAATATATTAAATTCTTGTAATAGTAATAAATATATTTGTAAGCTATCTTTTTCCCCCTGTAATTGTCAAGATTCAGCCACAGTGATATACTTGAGTGTGTAAAGGAGCACATCAAATTCTAATCATGCAATTATTTTTTCTTTAAACCCATTTCTGATAATCTCCATTGCCAACAGATCTTATAGTACCTTTTTTATTTGAGAATTCTGATATGCTTGCATATATACAGAGTAAGATTTTCTCCAGATGGTTTTGGTCATTCTTATATCAAAATATGTCATATCCTTACATAATTTTGGGTTTTTGTGCATTACTCATTGTATGCTATTTTTTATATTAAAACAGAACAGGGAATTTCTATGCATGATTTTCTATAATTCCATTTCAGGTTTCTCACATTTTTCAATGAAACTCTGTATTTTAACATAATTATAGTGTGCTTCAACTCTCTGAAATTTTTTTCTGTTTGCAGATATTCTGCTTAACCTGGAGCTTTTTTTTTCTTAAATAGCTGAGATGAACTTTTAGCTAAGGTTCTTTATTGCTGCATTTGTTCAAGCCTGTAGTAGATGTGGTGCTGAGAGAGTGGTGACACCAAGTGCAAACACTGCTGAAATGTTCTTGATAGTTTACTTTAGGCACTTAAAGATTAGTATATCTCTCTATGAGCAAGTTTTTTTTTCATGCAGATTTGACCTTTAATCTAGGATATAATATGTCTCTTAGTCATATGTTCACACATTTTCCTGTCCTGCTTCTTAGTACTCTATTCCTAGTTGTGAGTACAGAAGTCATCCTTCTCATTTATTTCATAATCAAAATAAATTACTGAAATTCCACAACGTTTATGACAAGGATGGATTAGCAAAGAATTTGCAAAGAGGTGTGTTTTTTTTTCTCTCTCTCGCCCGACTGACTTATGTGAATTTTAAATAGTAGCTCTCATTCTTTAGTTTTGGAATTCTTTAGTTTACCTTGATAAGATTTTTAATGAGTTTATAGGGTGAATTAAGTAAAGGGTATGCTTATGTATGTGTGTGTATATAGCCTTATGAGATCAATGAATGAAATTGGCATTACAGTTTTCTAGTTTAAAATAGAGCAGTCTTCATCTATTTTTAAAGCACTTTTTGAAATATGATTAGATTTCTTTCCTTAAAGTAGAAAGATAGATATGTGCATACAGTTCACACACATGCAAGCACTTCCAACCCCAAACCAAGAAAAAATTGTCAACCAAATTTTCTTGGCATTTTTTTGAGTTTGGAGGCATTTGAGTGGTTAGGGTTCAAGAGTGGCTCTTCTAGGTGATAGAGACAACCTCTCCTGTCTTCAACTTCAGACATAGCGAAGCACAAGTAGAATAGGACAAGCATGTGTGATGCTGCTCCATCCAGTTGTTTTCAGGTTGAGCTGAAATGGATGTAGTTTCTGTATTTGAGTAAATAATAGTAAATTTGCCTTTTGTGGACTCTTGTGCAATCCTCTCTTGATTCTGTTGAACTCTTCTCATCACAACATCCTTTGGTGTGTTTGAGCTCCTGGTGTCCATTGGCTGAAGAGCCAGCTCCACTTGTGCATTTTGAAGCTGGCTCCTACCAGCTGCTCCTTGTAGAAGAGGTTTTCAGGCCAGTTCTGGGTAAGGGTTGCATCTGAACCAGAATGTTAGGAATAAATAGGGACTCAACAAGAAATGGAAGAAACAAGTGGTGATTTTGGCACCTGACAATGCAGAGGTCAATATGGAATTTTTTAAAAACTCATGTAATGATGCCATGTAAGAGATGAAGCTTATTTTTAAGAAAGAAAAAATAGGAATCAATTTATGCCATATAAGTTGATCTCTATAGTATGAAATCCTTTTAAATAATATATTTAAAAATTGAAGTATTCATGCAGATGTAGGTAAAATAGAACAAAATTATTGGGGATTGTTTTGCTAGACTAATTTGGTTGCTTTCTTTGGCCAAGATTTATTTCCCAGACAAAGGAAATGTGGTAGTAATTTATATGAATTTCTATGCAGCATTTGGTACTGTCATATGACTGATCATTAGTTGAGATGAATCAGAAAAAGACCCAAATCGTAAAATAGTTTTTTAAAAAAAAATCGCAAATAGTGCAACACTAGGTCATAATATTAAAGCTGGAGGGAGATTATTAGTTTTTTGAAGTGTGGTTTTATGGCCAGTAATATTTCCTTTAATGATCTTGGAGTATTCAATGAGAGTGTTAATGAAACTTACTACTGATGTAAAGTGGGTACTATCCAGGATTCTGTTAGTTTTTCTGTATATATACACGCACATGTATATACATATATATATGCGTGTGTGTGTGTAGATATAAAAGTTCTATGTGCTAAAGCTGTGGGAAATGCAATGTGTTGCTCAATAAAACTATAATTCAGATCAGACTTAAAGCACTATTTCAGGAAAGGATATAGGACTTGCATTGTATCTAGAGTGTTTATGAAAGGGTTTGCAGATTCCATTAATGAGCAGATGAACTACTAATTTCTATTTCTGTCTAAGTATTTGAACATAATGAGATTGGGGATTTCATCTTTGTCTCCTTGCAATGTTTATATTTTAATGTAGCTGCTTGTGATTGTGTTTAGTCCTTCTCATTTTTCCCATTTCACTGTGCACTATACATTGACCAAAAGCATTAGAAGGAGATTCTCTCTCTCATGCTAAACATTTATATGAGTAGGAAACAATGGTCAATTAAGTACAGCTTATAACATGTATGAAGTAATTGACTTTTTGTTGATCTTTCCTTACAGTCCTTCCTTGGGAAAGTGCTGCAGTGTGTCTTGTAGTTATTTAGTTGCATTAGTGGTTCAGTTTGAGGCTTTTAACGTGTTTTTCCCTAATACCTCAGGGAGATGGATAACTAAGATGTTGATATAATAATGCAATATGCATACTGAGTGCAATTGCTTGAGAGGCAGCGTATACTGTGGGGAAATATTGAATGGATCATGAAAGATGGTGACTATTAGGTTTTTTTTTCTTTCAGCTGTTAAAACTAGCTTTAGGGTGTGTTCAACGGTGATTTATGAAATTGTTTAGACTAACACCTTCTTTGATAATGTCTGTGATGTAGAGAAATATGCTGAAAAGTATCATGATAAATGCACTTTCTTTTCACTCTTGGCAACCTCCATCTTCACCAATTAAATTTTCAAGTGTTGTAGTGAGTTCCATTCAAGAGCAGACAGATACATTACTGATACGGAGCAACAGATGGAAGATGTCATAAATAGAAGAAAATTATTTTTGCTTTTCTTGCGGTTTCACACATAAACTTAGAGAATTATCTTAAATTAAGTTAAATATTTACAACTAGATTTACATTAAAATACAATTTTGGGTATTGAGTCGGTTATTTTGATTAGAATATTAGGATGCAAAAGGTATTTTCTAATAATAAATGCTGCTTAATACTATTTTGGCCTTTTTACAGACTAATTTAGTAGTGGTGGCAATAAGAAAGCACTTGGGGAGAGATGGAGGAAGGGTGGTGGGGAAAATACAGGTAACAGGAGCATGTCACAAGGAGAGGCAGTAATCATTGTGGCCTCGGGATGAGGGGAAGAAAGAAATAAAGTCATCTGGAAAAAAATATGTGAATGGAAAATAGCTAACATGTTCAGAATGCTGCTTGCCTAATAATGCACTATAAACTAGTTATGTGAAACGTAATGAAATGTATTTATAATTCATGAGGAAATATACATCACAAATTCCAATTAGCCTACTCTTAATTCTAACAGCTTCACAATTGTAATGCATTGTTGCAGCTTATAAGTACTAAAAGGATGTTGGGCCTGGAATATTTTAAACCTTAAGAGATCAGAATTGTAATCCCTTGCCTGTATGCAAAACTTGAAAATATTTTGGGGAGGAAACTATATCATTTAAAGAAAAAAAAGGCTGTACTTTTATGTGCATGCTAGTACACTGACTGTGGAAGGTAACACAGTTAGCAAAACTGAATAGCAAAGAACCTGCTTTCTTGATAAAGGAAATAAAAACTCCTGCATTCAGAAATCTGGAGTGGTTTTAGGAAATACTTGTGGGTTTGTATTTCTTTGCCTGTTCTGGAGCTGGCAAGGTTTTAAGAACCATATTGATAGAGGTACTGATATGAATGGCCACTGGGATTATTTTTTCAAAAGTATACAAAACTAAGGCAGCTAAGATGGAAAGCTTTTTAAAACAGCTTTTTATTGAGAAAGATACTTTAGTTATTGTAGAAGGAAAACCAAAATGGTTAGCCCTGATTAAAGCTAAAAGTTGTATTTGGTCTGATCTGTCCAAATTGCTCTACTTTTCCTCCAAAATGCAATGTTCTGTGCTGCTCTAATTTTTCACTTTTTTCTATGCTGAGTGAAGATTAGAAATCTTAATTGTGTTTTGCTGGCCCGCAGTCCTTTCTCCTGAGCTTTCAAAGGGGGAAACAGACCTCAGTGATAGATCACCTGAATTGGTAGTGTTCCAGGGTTGCCGTGATCAAGCAGGTTTTTGGAGAAGAGGTGGCTGTGTCGTGCTGGAGAAGATTGCCAGTATATATGCAGAATAAACCTTTGAGCTGTCTCCCTGCTTTCCCTCCCCCAGAACAAATCTGTATCTAAAGTAGATTTACATGTATATGGAAGAGTTACTTCAAGCTTTTCCGAGGTTTAGTAAGGCAAAGTGCTTTTCTGAATCAGAGTAATTTCGGAATTAGTGAATGACGTAGTAAAGGAAAAAGATGTGGTCATTTCGTGAGATGTTCTTCTATTTTATTCTCTCTTACAGAAAATAAATGTAAGTTTGAGTGAATGATACTGTTTTGTTTCTTCATGCTGACATTGCTTTCTTTCCAATCAGCCAATGGTGCTTTATAGTTTTCGTTGAGGTGGTGTAAGCTGTCAGAATTGAAAAGAAAATGCATAACTTGGTAGCTAGCAGTATTTTTTTTCTCTTGTTTTTCTTCATTTTATATAACCTTTTTTTTTTTTCTTTCCTTTCTTTCTTTCTTCCAGGAGTGGCAGAACTCCATACAAAAGAATGCTGGCCTTGCCTTTATTGAGCTTGTCAATGAGGGAAGGTAAGTCAAAGTATTTGGTTTCTTCTCCATCCTACCTCTAAGATGTGTGTCTTTAAAAATATTTTTCTTATATTGTTAATGCTTAATGTAGTATGGGTGTGTTTCTGTTTCTGTGTGTGTGCCAAGTCATTTGAGCTGCACGAGCTAAAATTTACCTTCTCTGATACTTTTTTGTTTAATTATGGCATTTTTCTTAATCTAGGTGCCCTTTAGTGCAATTAAATGTTTCACATATGAGCATGTCATGGATTTTCTTTTTTCCTGTCCTTGTGCACTGGTTAACATTGATACTATAATTTGTGTTCAACTAATCTCTTGAGGAAGAGAATTGATATTTAGAAGGCATTTTAACCAGGACTTGGAAGATAAGCCTTTGTCTCAAAAATCAGGTTCTAGTTTACGCATTTATTTTATATTTACCTCATTAAAATAAAGCTCTTTCATTCTATTTTAAGATAGTAAAAATTCTGATAGCATTACCAATTCAGTTAAATGTTCTATCAATAATGATATGCACATTTCTTGTTTCTTTTTCACTGGGTCTTAGAGAAAATGACAGAGCAGCTGATGAGGCCGTGCTCTTTGACTTGCAGTGGCTACTCAGAACCATCAATATTTTCTTCATTAGGAATCGATTGTTGAGTCAGACTAAGAGCAATATTTACTTTTCCTAAAGGATTTTTTGAAGATGTCTCAATGAGTTAGCTAAGGAGCATTATAAGAAAAGCCATTTTGTGAACCTAAATTCTGTTAGTAAGTAAGTTAAGCTAGTAAGCCTCTCTAAAGAAAATCAATTTTACAGGATTAGGATAGTTACTGAATGAAAAATGGAAGATTTTTTTCTTTCAAGAGCATTACCGATATATATCACATGAACTAAAATACTGTATAAATATCCTGTATAAATATCCTTTTTAACATTTTAGGAGCACAAGGAATAGCTATGTGAGATTTTTCTTCTAAAATATATAGATATTGTCAAGATATGACCATTTTAATGGTTGTATCGGGGTTTATGGTAGTATTGGGGTTTATGGTAGGGGAAACACGATCCTAAGGCAGAAAAAAAACATTCTGCTACTAGTCTTGATCCCCAGGGCCAAGGTAAAGTAACAAGGGTGTTCAGTTACAATGTTAAGATCTAGCCTGTAGTTGTTTGCTATTATGCGAGGCTGACCTGTCTTGACCTCACTTATAAAGTGCCTGCTGTAAATTTGGCCCTTGATTAATGTTTTATTAGTGCAGATAATGCCGAAATCCCCCACACACGTAAACCACAATGGAAGGTTGGTCTGAGCGAGATGATTATCATTAACAAATTCGTTACTGGGGCTCAATTGCAGGCAGCAGTTCCCCCAGCAGTTACGCTGCTTGTCCAGGTCAAGTTTTCAGAGCGCGTTCCGCCTGCAGAGGTGTTGGGGATTGGCCGTTTGCTTTGATAAACCAACACTGCCCATCACGGAGACGGATGGAATCGCTCCCCCTCCTCCGTCAACATCAATAACTTATGGCCTAGCCTTAGCAGAGTGGATGTCTTGGGGACAGAGGAGCCCTTGAAGCCTGAGACGTGTGGTTTTGGTTAGCAGAAAATACCTAAGTAATTGTTACTTCATTTTGCTCCTGACTCATGCAGCAGAGCTGTTTCAGGAACATAATGTCATTGTAGGGAGAAGGGGCTCAATTCTTAAACATGCCTTCTTTTATCTAGGTCTTCTCCATTGCTGTTTATAGAGTCTTTTAAAGCTGCTGCTGGATTGGTGATGCTTTAGGATTTCTCAGCATTTGCTAAAATGAAACCATTGTTGCTCATATGGCATGAACTACATTCCAGCTAGGCTTTTCTTCTCTTTTTACAGGCTTCACATTGTTTTGCTTTCACACGCACCTACACTGTACTAAAATATTCCAAATTATATTTTTATTGTATTTGTTACTGTTTTAGTCTTTTTGCTACATTATAATCTTAACAAATCTAAAAGCTCAAATTCTTTAATTTTACCTTTAGAAGGGAATTAGTCAAATGACACTAATGTGAACTTCAACTGCATAATCATTCAATTTCTTAATTCTTTCACACACATACTGTATAATCTTTCTAAAAGACAATGTAGTTGTAGAGAGGACAGTATTGACTTGTCTGAAGTACTAAGAATGTCTGTTAGTGTCATAATGTGTGTAGTGTTAGATGAATAGGAAATCAAGGGCTGGAAGAACTGTCTTGAATTTGTGGAATCACATAATTGCTATTGTCTGCTTTCCTGAGGGAAGAAGGCTTACTTATCCCATAAGCTTTGTAAAGCAGGATTTTATTCCTGATGTTTATTACTAATTTTTGGACTAGGTTTGAAGATATCAAGTGATGTAGTTTCTTCTAATCTGAAGTGTGTTCTGAATAGATGGCAAGGATAATATTTCAAGAAGAGAAAAAAACATAAAAGAAATCTAAATCCCTTACAGTTGCTTTAAAAAGTATTCTTTTTACCCTTATGTGGAAGGTATGAATGTGACTCTCTACCTCACACAAAGAGAAAGTTTTACATTTAGTCTTGCCATGTTTTGACTAGAACTCCCTAAGCAGAAATGTAAGCAGCAGGTCTGCCTCTGGGACCTAAAAGGTCTCCAGTGTGTCCTGCGCTCAGGAGGCGCTGGGCTCAATGCCTGTTTACAAGTTGCCAATTCTCACTGTGTAATTGCTGCAGGGCACTGATGTGCTGCATGCACCGTTGTGCCTCGGCTTCCCAGGTAGGTCAGGTTCATTGCATGTGTGTAGCAGAATTGATTTCTATGTCCTCGGTCAAATCCTGACTAGGATTTGAATCTAGGCAGGCAACTAAGATGGGGAAATATAGAACAGTAAACCTACCTGTATTTGAAATACACAAGTGAAGTCTTTCAAAGGCTAGGAGAAAGCTTCGTTTTTTAAGGGAAAAACAAACAAAAAAGCGAGGAAAAGAAAAAAATAAAAAACAAAAAAAACAAGCAAAGATGCCTAGAGAAATGAGAAGAACAAGAAGGTACTGAATGTGTTAAGTGAAAAGCTAAAGTAGCAGGTATTGGGAAAATAACATTTTTGGTGTGAAAGGGAATGTGAGCTTAAAACAATGCTATTTTGAACATGAATCTGGTTTTAATAAAAGTGAATAATGTTATTCACTGTTAAAATAATATCTGGGAATACTTTGAAATCTTGTTAGAAAGTTGCCTGTATCTACTGCTTTTGAATATCCAGTGCAATGTGTACAGCAGAGGTATAGACTGTGAAACATTTCCCTTAACCTGTTCAACTGCTGCAAGGCTCAATTTCAGTCTTTGTACTCCTTTTTACCCTTGGGTTTATATTTAGAGCAGTCTTTGTTGGAGCTTCAACCCAAGAGCTCATAGATTACGACACCAGGTTCGTTCACTAAAGCTCTCCTTTCGGTGGGACTGGTTGGCTCTTGCTGCCAGTCCCCAGTTTTGTTGGCTCCCATACTGTCTGCCCACCTGTAAATATTTTATCTTTCAGCCTGAAACTTAGCATATTTCATCCTCATGCAGAAGATGGTGAAGTTATTTTTCTGAGCTGGTAAAAGCTTTCTTTTACTCCTTCAGATGGAAAAAACGCATCTTTGTTAGACTGTTATATCTTCTTCTTGACCAGTTAGCAAACAGCTCCTTGGCTCCATGATGGTTAAAACTCTCTCCTGTCGCTTTGATTCATTAGCATGTTTAGATGTAAAACATCTCTTATGCTACATCTTATTTTCTGTATGAGCCAGTGCACTAACAAACGTACTCACGCTTGAGACTAGGCATGACAGTTATTATCCCCTTTGGGGTGATAATGGCTCTGGCATGGCAGGGGTTGAGGGATCAGTCTCCTAAGCATGCTGCGGCAATCCATCTTTCAGGCTTCCAGTTGAAGAGCCTCTTGGACATGCTTGGCCTTAATTTTCTCAAACACACAGTTTTCTTCATCATCCAGAGGTTTGGATGATGTGTTCAGTCATACGTGCTTATGCATTGGTAAGTGAGCACTGCCAGACTAGTTGTTTAAAAAAAACCCTCTCATACAAGCATTGTTTAGTTAAAAGAAAACCTCATTAAATTAACAGAATGTGTTTATAATTTACATGCCTTTGCCACCTCCCTTTCCAAACAGGAATCAAAACAAATAAACAATGAAAAATTCTCCCAGATCAGAGGATTCCCCTATATTGGGTTTTCTACCTTTTCAATAAAGTTCAACTCTTTTTTTTTAAATTTATGTGTAAAGGACACTTGCAAGGAATCTTTTTCTTTAACTGGATGTAAAACTTGACTGTAACGAATATTTCAGAGCAAACTTGAACCTTCTGTTAAAAAGATTGGTTGATTCATTGAATCAAAATGTTGCTGGGAGGAGGAGAGAAATGAACGGCTCAAACAGGGAATTTTTAAAAAATAAAAATATCCCCAAGGGAAAAAAAAAAAAAAAACCCAAACCTTTCCAGAAATAAACAGCTGTAACTGATGATATTTCCCCAATACATAATATTCAGTGGTATAAAAACAGTGATTGTATAATCAAGTATCATTTTGGCATTTCTGTTAAAAGAACTGCACTAAGACCATTTCAACATGTCACCCACTGTTTCTTCTCTG
>JAVCKT010004408.1:0-19713 GCA_032273925.1 Rhynchotus rufescens
GAGAAGGGGACTCACGCTCGGGTGTTACAGCCTCCAGCCCTTTGCATCCCTCAGATACACAGGAGAAGGGGTTAAGTTCAAGCTAACACCAGCGAGCCACCATACCCCTATGTTTTGGACAAACGAAGAAGACACAATTTTCCCATTATCCCTTTCCTGCTGTACAGAGCTAATTACCATTCTGCAAAGGCAACCATTAGGCCTATACGTAATATATGTTGTGAAGAAACCAGTAATGAGCGCATTAAAGGAAATCTCCAGCAGAAACCGAAGCAGTGCCATTTACAGGCGCTTTAGTTGATAGAAGTGCCAAATCTTAGGTTAGGTTTCGGCTGTGGGCCAAAAATACTTTCTCCGAGAGGTGGTTATTAGGTATGATTCATAAAAGGAGTCCACATGAGTAAAAATAATACCGCTCAGCTCTGAGCGTTCAAAGTGCTTTTGCATTTTCAAAGTGCTGTGCAAACATTAGCTAATTAATGGCATAAAATAAGTTACATTTTGGTGCATTTAGCATGGACGTTTTGACAGTCAATGGTTTGGGAAAGTTTGCATGCATCAGTGCAATTGAGCAGCTCATATAAATTGTGCTAATGCTCTCAATTGTGTTTGAGCAGCATCTTAGTAATTTACATGTCTGTTGTCTTACAGCGAGCAGATAGATGGAAGGGAAGGTTATGTGTAGATAAGGTATAAGGTATACCTTATAAATAAGGTATATACCTTATATATTATTTACTTAAGGTATGTACCTTATTTATAATTTAAATACCATAAACAAAGTATTTTCTTGTCCTTACTAATAAAATACAAGTCTGTGTTTTTTTGCCTCCTTGACTTGTATGCTCTGGTCTGCAGCAGAAATCAAAACATTGGTAAAAATCAGAAAGTACTAAGAGTTATTGTTAGCATTCCAGATGCAGAAACAACTAGAAGAGGAATTTTGTGGAACCGGGGTTAGGCAGCAAGACTTGGTAAAATGCTGGAACATCTGCTGGCTATTTTCCGAAAGCTGTCATTCCATTACCAACTATTAAAATTAATTTAAAGCTGATCCCTTAGAGATGGATCTCTTTTTTCCTTGCCTGATCCTTGGGGAAAATGTTGGCATGCAGTCGATGTTTTATCCCAGCAGATTTTTTTTTTCTTTAAATGGAGTATATTAAAGTTGCAATATCCTCTGTGGAAAGCATTCATCAATTGAAACAATCTGGCTTAATAACCTTTTGTGTGGGGACATTGTGGCTGAATCCCAGGCAGAGCTCATATATCCAGAACCAGAACCAGGTCCAGTCACAAGCACAGACCTTCCTTAGTGGCCCCAGACATTCACAGGTGCAAATGCCTCAAAACCAGATGCCAAAGTGAGCCATTCCCTCACTTGACCTATTCCCTATCCTCCTTTTTTCCAGGAATAATATGCTTTTTTTTTTTTTTGTGTTGCTGGTCAGTGCCTCTCTGGAGCTGCCTTCTGGGTAGCCAGAAAGACTGAAGAAGTTGCCTTCACATCTATATATAGTGACTATAAGAAATCACATTGTACAGAAAGCATAAAAAACTTCTGTGCAGGATGAAGATAAATAGACATTTTAAAAGATTATATTTACTTTACGTGGCATCTATCTGGCACGTGTTAAACAAATAATCCTGAGTTGTTCTTCCTTCTGGAAGACACACTGGAGTATTATTTCTAGTAGTGCTGGAAAATATTCTTCGTAGCTTCCTCCTCTGCCAGCTTCTGTGTGGATATTTTGTTTTTTGGGTCTTTTTTTCCTGATATCTCTGGCATTAGAATGAGAGATGTACAATATTTGAGAGAAATCAGCTTTTGTCCTTCAAAAGTGATCTTTAATAGCTTGTTAATGAGTTTTATTTGATCTGTAAATGTCAGATAGCTTAATTGTAAGACTTTTTTTTCAAGGACAGCGATAAAGTAATATTTACAAGAACGAAATTCAGTCCAGGTGTCACTGTAAGCAAAAGTTTCTCTGCTGTTTCAAGTTGTGCTGCGTGGAATAAGTTTGGGCAGGAAGACATTTGTTAGGACTTATTTTTTCCTCTACAACAAACCATTTGAGTGAGAGTGTTGCAAGCTGTGTGTGTATAACCTTCATTTATGACCTGGGCAGCAGGTATGTTACCCCTTTACCTTGCTTCTGCAACAGGAGGTTTAATCAAGGTAATAGGGAGTAGTTATTAAGCTTTTATACCAATGTTCTCTGTATCTATGTGCTTCCTCAGATGAAGGACAGAGTAGACAGAGGTGCTGGGGAGGAGAGTCTCATGTGGGCTGTGGAAGATTGCAGCAGTAGGGCTGTTAGTATAGGTTAAATAAATGATTTTCATGGTACAAATTAGAAAGCTTTTAAAATCGAATGTGAGATTATTTGAGATTTTGGGATCTGAGAGCAAGAGGAGATGGTGCTCCTGTCTGTTTTCAAATATTTCTTTCTTTTTTCTTGCGTTGTTGGCTCCGACCAAGTAGTGCTGACTCTCATGCTGGCCAGTGGCAATCATATTGGTGGGTCACACACAACACTGGTAGAAATGTTGAAAACAGAAGAATTTCCAGGAGCAAAGGCTTAATCTTGTGGGGTCCTGCAATGAGTTTTTGGTGACACGGCACCTTCTGGGAGTTAGAGCCTCGCACAGTTTGAATGCTGGAACAGGATTAGGTTTACATAAATACTGTCAGCTTTGGAATATGTAAATCCAAATCATGCTAAAAAGATACTGAAGAATTAACTATGCAAGATAAAACATGGTGCAAGGAGATAGCCCGCTGGATTACTTGATTGCCTGATTGTATACCACAATGCCAGCTTACTCACTGGAGATCCACAATGAAGGGATAATGATAACTTAATGTAAGCTGATGATTTATCTCCTCAGAAATGCGTGGTGGTTGTGAAACTGTCTACCGGGTATTTTCAGAGTACTATCCTTCACAAGGCCTTATTTAACGCAGTTCTATTTGCATGCCTACCCTCTCTTCACATTTGCCATTTGTCACTGAGATAGCAAATTACATTCATCAGAATCCATTCATTCCCCCAGTTTCGCTGAACACGGGATTATCTTGGCTGTGTCAGCTGCCCTATGACTGGGAGCTGTGAGAAATGGAGGTCGCCTTCAGATATTCCAAACATGTATCTTCAAAGGACAGTAGGTATTAAGCGAGACAAGATTAATGGGCTTTATGTCATCATCTTTGTGTGGCATGGAACTGGGTTCTGCAGATTGATGGATATCTCGGTAAAAACAAATGCATTTTTAAACTACTCTCTTGCCCCTTTCCTGACATGTTTTAGTGACCATCAGAAGATATATACTGAGATATTGCCTTAAGTACTGAGCTGATTTTACAGATTGTTTTCACTTTTTGTAAACTGGAAAGCTTCTAAGTGTTTGACCACAAAGCCAACATGCAGGACTGTTAACCAGTATGTAATCTGTCTGTGTTTATATTAGCAGTACAAGACCGTAATGTCTTATGCAATACCAGCAGGGCAGCAATTCCAGTCCTGCAGATTGTCCTGTGCCTGGGCATTATGGAGAGATAGGACTGATCATAAGAGAAATCTCTGTTTTTCCCTTTGCTCTTATTTGCTTTTTGGGGAGGGGAAGGGTGGTGATCAAGGGATGTGATGCACGGGTTTATTTTTGACTCTTTTGTTTCTCATGCAGTCATCAAGTAGATAAGTGACTAGGACAAGTACAATTTTGTTGCTAGTAATCTGTGAATTCCTCAGAAACTATTGTCATAACTTTCTATTTTAAATCCCGAGTGCTGCTTTAGCACAGCCACGCTCTGCTTGGCTGGCAGATGCCTTCTGCACACAAAAGAGGTAGCAGCTCAAGCTCATGGCATGGCCAGCTCTAAAAGGGAGAAAGCTCAACCCATGCCTGCCTAACTCGCTGGGCTGAAGAGGTGCTAATGACATTTGCTCAAGGAGAGTGAGAATTTTTTGAAAAACAACCAAGGTATGAGGGAAAAAGAGTTGTCAGTAGTGATTCATGCAATAAATACGGACGTTGAAGGTATGTCCCCGAGGAAGAGAGTGGTGTGTTGCAGAGCCTATGACCTTTGCTTGGGACGACTGATGGGATTTTTCTTTTTTTTTAATAGCACTTTTGCTGGAGAGAAACCAGGAGGGGAAAAAAAACAGGGTTCTAGTCTAATTCTGTTGCTCTCATTCTTCATGCCCTTAGGCACGTTGCATTTCCATGCTGAGTACCAGTATATCAGAAATATAGCAGGATATACAGCTTACCCATGTTTAAGAGCTGGGAGTGGAATTACTTCTCTACCAGAGATAGGCTTATGCCATAACACCAGTTCTAATGGTGTGTCTAGAGCAGCTCTGGTCATGGGAATAAGTTGTCCTCTTCTGCCAAATGTGACCAGAACAGAACTAGTGGGAGCAGCACAGAGGTAGAGGTCTTCTAACCACGTTTCCCCTTTCTCTTGGGCTTCACCGCCACGTGTGTTGCTCATGCATTTTGTTTTAAGAGGCAGGAGTTTTTCCAAAGCCTATATAACATTCCTCTGAGATGTTGTGTATATTAATATTTGAAACTCATAATAAATTTCAGGTGATTTTTCCTAAGTTGCCTTTGGACCTTTAATTATTTTTCACTCCAAGCAAAGTAAAACTCTGTTTTTTTAGCATAGTAGTGCTATTAAAGCACTAATAAAAACATTTCTGTTTCTGTTTTTTAACTTCAGTAAGACCACCATGGAAAACATTCCACTCCAGCAATAAGCATAAATCATTTCAGAATTCGCATAGTTTTTATTATTTTTTTCTTTCAATGACTGGCTAAGTAGTATAATGAATCAGATAAGAGTAGTTGACTGAGCAGCTTCAATGAGTAGTTACTCTTGATGTGAAATCATAATGCTCTGATAATACCATGACTTGCAGGGGTTTGTCCCAATGTGGGTTTATACCCAGATCTTTGCTTTGGAACTGAAGAATCTCGAAACTCAAATCCATTAAAATCAGAGAGCTTTGCAGTGGAGAACAGTACCCCTGGGAGGAGGTGCAGAGCCTGAAGCTCAGCTCATTTGGGTGGCTGCAAATCCAGGAGCTCCTGAGCGTGGCTGGGCTCGGGCTTGCGTTGGATTTGACGTGGGGCCAGGTGTAAAGATCATAAGGCTGGGTGAATTGCTTTATGAAAACCATCGCACAGCTCATTGAGTGTCAAACTCACCATATCGCCAGTCTGATACCTCTGCCCTGCTTAAATCTTATGATGAGGATGGAGGTGGCGCCTGTGCTTTGTGTTTGTCATAAATATTTGACTGAAGCTCTTTTCAAGAGTAATTCTGCAATTACAGACCATGATGTCATCCCGAGAGGAGCTGTCAGCTAGACTGTATATTGTAATGGTTTTTGTGAAATTAGTAATATCAGGAAGTTGAATTTTAATTTACAGGACCGCTACAAAATCAGCAGTTCTTTTATATGGTCTGAAGCTTTGTCCTCTGCAGCATGTCTGAAAAATTGATGGTCTTGCCCAGGGTTTGTTTCCAGGTGGGACGCGGGAAGCAGCCCGTCCTCTTTGCCCTTTCTTTCTGCTTGGTCTGCCAGCAGCTGGATAACGGGATAGGCCTGGATAGTGGGAAGAAAGAGGTAGGGATGGTGTCTCATGCCCAAGCTGATTTCCAGGTACCTGCTGGTCAATGCCAGGACAGTCTTGCCCAAGCAGTTCCTGCTGGACAGAGGGGAAGCCTCAGAGACTTGAGTGGTGCAGATAGTTAAGAACTATTAAGGATATGTTTGAGAAAGCATCAAGATTTTGGATACTGGAATTTGAATATCGGAAGAACTTGAGTTCTTGAGGAGCCAAGTGGTAATTCTAGACGCTGCCAAGCCTAGGTGCTGATCCAAGCATGCTGAAGTCGATGAAAAGCCTCTTTTTGGCTTCACTGAGCTTTGAATTAAGGCCACAGCATATTTGATAAACTAAAAAAGGTACAGCAAGCCTTTGGCATTAACTACTGCCTGATGACAATAGATTCTGATGGGATTAGGTAAGTATGTTCTGCAGAAAAGATTTGCTACAAGCAGAAAGAACAGAATGCTTCCTGATTTTCTTTGATATTTGTTACTCTTAATCTGATATAGGATTGGAAAACATTTTTACAAACCACAATTGTTTTCCTATCATGTGTTTTTTTTTGGCAAGATTCAGATTATGATGAAACTTATTGCCACATACAGTAAAAGGCAGTCACTGCCTCCAAGGTAAAAAAAGAGCTACTGCCTTCATTGTACCTCCAGCACCAGTCTCTTGGTACTAGAGATGCATGAAATATTTGAATGTGCTGAAATGCAGTTGTTTTTATTTTCATTATGAGGTTTTTTTCTTTTTCCCAGAACATAAAGTGGCAATGACATGGAAACACTTGTTAGATAAAAATTTCTCGAATGTCTTCTGATCAGTTTTCTATTTAAAATACGTTTCATGCATCTAGCTTGGAGGCCGTATTATAAATATAGCGTATATTTTTAAGTGCATGTGGTGTGTCCTGCCCGTTAGGCACGGCGATACCTCCTTGCAGTGATGCACAAGTGCAGCACCAGCTCTTCCTGTGCCCATCTAAACACGCAGAGGAATCGAGCGACCTGCCAGAGGCCGTAATGGAAGAACTGAGCGGGAAAAAAAGGATATTTTTTATTTCAAAAAAAAATATGGGTGCAGCCACAGCGCGGAGGCTTCTTGCACAGAGACCAGCACTGCTGCGGTACCTGGAGGAGGGTTTTTCTTATGATGATTTTGCAGCGTCCTCCTGGAGCGCTGGGTTGATGCAGGACGCCGGCTCCCTCGTCCTGCGGCACGGCCGGAGCCCTCAGGTTCAGCTAAGCTCAGCACAGGCAAGGCAGCCGCGCAAAATGAGGCCGAGCCTTGCAAATAGTGCTGAGGAAACAAGAAAAGACTCAGTGTCCTCGCAGGCCTGGCCGTGAAGCTGCCTCCTGAGCGAACAGCCCCTGCTTCCAGTATTGCCCCGCTCCCAATTTTGGGGTGCTTTGACCCACTATTCATTTCCATGAAGCACGCCAGATTTAATCAGGGGCTGCCAGGGAGAGTTGATTCCAATACCGGCCTCCAGAAATGAGCTGTCCATCACGGATGAGCTTTAATCCCTTCTCCTTGTGGGGCCTTCAACCTCGCTCTGCAGCTGAGCAGGTCCTTGCTGGGCCGCAGAAGAGCCAGGCACCCCCAAAAGCCCTGGGGGAGCCCCGGGTGCTGCTCCCTGTCCCTTGGGCTCCATGAGATGTCTGATCCCATCGGCATTTCCGAGCTGCACGAGGGGAGAGATCTCCCCTTTGATACGGAGCTTTCATAAGCGCAGCTCCCCAAGGCCTGTGGAGCCTTTGTGCGAGCGAATTCTGGGATTAAACCTCTCCTTATTGTGGTTGGAATGGGAACACTGAGGACAAGGGTTACTTTCCGTACCTAATTTCAAGTTATTCCAGCAGTGGATGTCAGATAAAATAGTCAGTGACTGGCAGGATGATAGAATATGGTTTAATTTCAGATTTACTATCTGCCAACACATGCCATTCAATCAGATAAACACGGGATTCAAGCTGTCATCACAATATCTTATGCATACTTAAAAATAGAGCACTTTTTCACACACCGAGAAGAAATCAAACAGGTTTTTATATAGGAAGTATACAGTCGGGGTGCTAGGAAAGTTTGAAATAGCCTGCCGCTTCTAGAGAGATGCCCTATCTTTAAATGAAGGAATTATATTAGGAGAGGGAAGAATTCTCAGGAGTGCACAAGTCTTATCATTGTCAACTGCACAGAATAAATAAAAATCAAGCAAACATCTTAAAAAGCTGAAATGCATAAAACGTGGAAAATACTCCTAGTGTTTACAGCAGGGAATGTAGGAGTCACGTAGAGGGAGAGACGACTCAGAAGGACTCTGCATGTTCATCTCATCCCTCCTCTGGTTCATAAGTTCTTGCCCTTGCTGTTCCGGCTGTCCTAGATCTCTGCCTATCACCCTAGGGCTTGAATATTTGCTCCTCTTATGAGATGGAGCTGGAAGGTGACACTCCAGGACAGCACAAGCGCCATCCTAAAGCAGCTTTTGCAGTAAATACAATTTAAGCATTCACAGTCTAAAGCCTCTGTCCTGCAAGAACCTTGGTGAAAACGCTGCTCTAGGTGAGACGTGGCTTTGTAAATGCTTGCCAGCCTGGTGCTGTACGTTATAAATATGTGGGTGCACAACAGAGCATGCCTTTTGGCCCACATTCTTAGCTGCTTTCTGGAGTTGCTCTTCCCGACACAGCTGGTTTCTTGGCTCACGTTCCTTCCTCTCGCCCTTCCACCGGGCTGCTCCTAAAGGAGCCTGGCCTGAGCTCTGCAGCCTCGTGGTGCCTTTGAAGCCAAGACTGGCACTTCGCTTTGAAGAGCAGCTCTAGCAAAAAGGCGATGATTTCTAGTGAAGATAAGGGGAAGAAAGTTACTTTTTCTTTGCAAGCTTTCCTCCTGCAGCTGCCCTTGCTCACAGGGAGGCTGCTGCTCTTTGCAGTAAGCGCCAAGTCTCTGCTGCAGCGCCCCGGCCTAGCGCCCACGGAGACCTGAGCAAGGTGCTGGATTGGCTCTTGCCTGGACTTCATCCCTTCCTGCTTAAGCTCTCCCGCACTTTGGAGAAGAGCCTGATTTCCAGCTTGTGGGTGCCTTGGGACAGCTCTCATCACAGCTTCCCGCTGCGCTCTGGCCGCAGAAGCGTTTTGTGCTGGCCTATGCACACGCACAAAATAAAGCAGTAACAAGGCTGGGGAAAAATGTTAGTGACTCTTTTCTCAATCCTAAAGGTGTCTTTGGAATTCTGTTTCTTTGTGCTTTGTTACAGTTTTTTTTTTTTGGCTCTTTTAGAGAAGGTTTTCACATACAGTGACGTCCCAAACCATTTATTTGAAGTCATTGGTGGGTGGCACATACATTAGGGTTGTGGTTTCGTTGATGTGATCAGCCTGACTGAGTAGATGGCAGATTAAATGTTTTATTTACCCCATGTGCTACCTGTCATCTAATCAGCCTTTGTTTTTGCTGCATTGCTCGTTATATTATGGCAAGAGTAAGTGGGTTCATGTAAATTAAAACCGCATGAAGCCTTTTAGAGACATTTTGAAATACTAAATGGTTTTGCAAAAAGGTTTCTCGGACAGGGATTGGAAAAAAGAGCTCTTTGCTTACCCATTTACTCTTTTGTATGCTTATTAGAAGCCTCCCCGTGTGACTCTCTCATCAAACATTGCATCCAGGTGCTCATCTCAAATGCCAAGAGATGCTTATACCGTGCTCAAGAGCAGTTTGCATAAACAGGAGGCAGTTAACAAAGACCATGGTTGTGAGCTGCTATTTTGTAAATTACAACACAGATACCCAATAAAATGACTTCTTCTGATGTTTGCCACTTTCTCGGGGCGTGAAGGAGTGTTGAGTTTAAAGTTTCCTTGCTGTTGCTAAAAATTATTGACATTGCAGTGGTTTCACTGTGAATAATCTTCTTTCTTACAGGTGGATCGTGTCATCTTCTGCGTCTTTTTGGAGGTGGACTACAAAATTTTCAAGAAGAAAATGAGCGAGTTCTTCCCTCTAGGTAGGTATAGCAATCAAGTGCCAGCTGTTTTTAATAAATGCTGTAGCAGACAGTTATCAGTCGGCATTCTTTTCTTTTTCCTTCTCTAAGCCAAGTAGTAAAATGTCAACTTTCCCTAAAGTTCAGCCGATCCTGGAAAAAGAGGTGCATTTCTGCAAACCAGTAAAGCTGCTTGTGATGCTCCTCTTTGCAAAATGAAGGCCTACTTTTGCACGCTGAGCACAGCTAGTTTGCGCCGTCTCTGCTGGTGTGTGGGGCTGGGGGAAAGCAGAAAATGATTTGCACTAATGTGCGCGTCGCTCCTGGCGTATATCGCTTTTCCATGCACTCCATGCCTGCTTTTCTCCTTCATTAATGATGCCAGTAGGGTTTCTCTGGGTCTGAAAAGAGACCGCAGGGGTTAGAGCCCAACTGTGTCTGAATGGGAACTTTAAACTTGAGCTGTCCCTGTGCAAGCATGAATCAGAGGAAAGATGGCTCTCGCCGGAGCGCCGGGGAAATGTTACCCATTCATCTTGTGTTTCGCACAGGAGGTTACTTCTTGCAGTGTAAGAAAATCTGGTACATAGCAAATTTGTTTGCCACCCCTTCCCTCCCCGCCTATATCTGTGATTTATTTTTATCATGTTTATCATTAGAAATCTGTTTGCTCTTACTTTTTTTTTATGAACTCTCACCCTCTCCTCCTGTTTTATGTTGTTTTCTGTGACATCAGTTGTACTCTGTCTGATAGGATGTGGATTTTAGTGTTTTCTTTTATTGCCCGTTTCTAAAATCCGTGTCACCCGAGTGCTTCCCACACTGTCTGTGTCTCTGCCAGAAAGAGCCTCGGAGTAAGTAGCAATCAAACCTTCCCTGTGTGCCGAGAGTCTCCATTCCTTCTATGGGACCACCTTGTCACAGTGGCCACACTATTTTTTCCTTCACTTTGGTGGTCCCTATGGCAATTGCAGTGTCTCATCTCACTAGAAGAAAGCTTTTTTGCAGGCAACTTGCTGCCCTTCACTTTGTGCTGCTTGGCAATTGAAATGTTAAAGACACATTGAATAATTCAGCTAGCACAGACTGTGCCCAACCATGATATTTTGGTCTGGAGCATGCTGAATGTGCTCTTCAGAGGCTGCATTAGTGTCTCATCCATTCATTGCATCACTTTTTGGCAATGCAACCCAGCACGCAGGACAAAGTGGTGGTACTCGACCTTCTGCTGCTGACTCTGCCCCTGCCCTTCAGATTAACAGAGAGCAAGTTGCTGTGCCAGTTTGTCAGCAAACTAGAGTTTAAATATTTCCCTTCTTCTTTAAAGACTTCGAAATCACAGGTAAAAGCTTGGCATTGTTATTTTAAGTGTAAAACCCACTTAGGTTTGAATACTAGAAGATTAGAAGGTGCTTTGCAACTGAACCATGGCAAAGCCCAAGGAGAAGGGAGAGGAAGAGGGGAAGGTTCTCTCTTGTCAATCTGTCAAGGCCTGATGTTATTGAAGGGCTGCCTACAGAACATCTGTGGGGTTGGGTATCACGCCGTATAAAAGCTTTTAGTTGCAATATGCCATGTTGTGTGGTATGTTTTTTCTTATCCATAGGAAGTTTTACAGATTATTTTACATGAAATAAAACCAGCAATTTGTTACCTGACCGTAGAGAGCTGGTGGTAGTTGGTGCCCTCTGAAGCAACAGCAGCGTTCAGCGTTTTGCAGGAGGGTGACCATGTAAAAGCTGACCCTCTCGTTATGCAGGAGCCTTTCCAGGCAGTGTGTGTGATTTTTTTTAGTTCTCACTATCCTCAGATATAGGTTTCTAAAAGTTTTTTGGTTCATTTTCAGAAGTGTGATTGCTGTCGTTTTCTCACGTCTAATGATTCTGAATACCAATTTTGACATACCTTAATGGCTGTCATTTCCAGAAGGACTTGAACACCCACTGGCTGCTAAGCTGGAGCTTCACAGTGAACCAGCCAATCATCTAAAATTGTACCTGCAAGTCAGCGAAGGAGTTCCCGTGGTTAAGTCAGTTTAGAAGACCTGATTTTCAAGTCTTGTGTCACCATAGACATTGGCTTGACCTTAGATGAGTTGCTTAGGTCTTTAGTCTGCAAGGAGAGAAGGGGGGAAGATAGGAAAGAAAGAGATGACCTCCCCAAATGCCCCTCTGTTGATGTTTCTGGAGAAGGAATCAGAATCCAGGTCTGTCTCTCTTGGAAAAGCACCCTATTACTTGACTAATATACTTCAGTAATTTTGGACTTTTGAACTGGCTTTTCTTGCACTCTGGAATTGGCACTTTTTTGCAGATACCATCACTTTGATAGAAGGGGCCATAATTGACCCTACACCTAATTGGTTTGGCCTGATGACTTGAATATGATCTCCTGGTGGTGTGGAGTTAAATGGTTACAATGAATAAAGATAAGGTGAATAAAGATCTAGTGAATAAAGATTCACCATAAAAGGTGATTCTTTCCCAGGATTGCCCTCACCTGAAACTTTGTTGGGGATCACTGAAAGATCTCGTGCCTGCTCTTTGTTTGTTCCTCTTCTCTTTCATGTGTGTTGCCATCTGCATTTAACTCTTGTGCAAGAGATTCTGACTACTTCTCTGTAGACACTCCTATGGTGAGGATATTTTTTCATCTGTACTAGGCTGGTTTCTTGCACAAAGGACTTTAGTCAACATGGTTCTCTGTCAAGGAATTAGCAACTGTCTCTGCTTCTGATACTTATTTAGATCCTAGAAGGAGCAGACATTCTTTTTTCTAATGAATCTATTAGTGTAGTTAAATGAAAGTCTTTAAGAAGAGGTTTACTGTGAATTCAAATTGATAGGATGCTCGCTGAACATTCACAATAACTTGCAATATTTCTTTAAGCTTAGAGGAAAAAAATGCTGAGGCATTTTTAAATATGCATCTTGCGTTCAGAAGCATTACGAAATATATCTACTTTAACAAATGTGGGCAAAAATGCTTAGAAAGAAGGATATATTCGTGGGGTTATATACATAAATAGTTATTACTTCAAACCTGGTGCATTAATAAATCCAAAAAGACATCCAAGTGCTTGAGCTAGTCAAGTGATAATGAAATGAGGCTAGAGCTACACCTCAGTGCATTAGAGTAAGTGGAATATAGATATAGGGAAATAGTTCCATTAGTTGAACATATTATTAAACCTATTTTACAAGTGGAATGGCAAAGAAATTAGTTCTGTAATATTACTGATATTAAGACAACTGCCAAGAGCCTTGTCATTCGCAGACTTTAAATATATAGGGGAAGAGGCCGGCTGCTAAGTAATTTCATAAGGTAGGAGTGCGGCGTAGTCGTTCCGTAGCAGAGCAGTTGTCACCGACTCAGCATTTCTGGTGTCACCTCAGCAGCCCCGAGTCTTCCCCAAAGCTCAGCCCAAGCCACTGTGCTCAGCGGGGAGCTCTGCATCAGCTTGGCCACTGGCTCAAAATCCATCCCCACGGAGGTCCAGAAAAGCCCCGCTCTGTGTCAAGTCCCACACAGAGTTATCTGCTGAGCCCTGGGCTTTGCTGGGAAGTTGTTATATGGGGAAAAAGCACAAGGGAAGCAGAGACAGTTTCTGCAGAACAATCCTCTCTACTTACGAGCATCGCTCATATATTGGATGAGAGAAGCAATGATTTTTTTTTTTCCCTTTAAACAATTGCATCCTGTCTCCTGCTGGAGTGAAATAGCCCAAATATTCTCCCTGCAGCTATACTGTGAAATCATCTCTCTGGTTGCTTGAAAAGAATGCTTTGCTAGATAGCTTTTGGGCAAATAAAATATCCTTGCAATTCTGCCTTGGATGCATAACTCTTGCCCACAATCGTTGGATTCATTGCTACCAATATTACGAGTAAGCTTTCCGGGAAAAGAGCTGATATTTGCATGTTTTGTTGTTGTTGTTTTTGTTTCCTTGGGGAATTCATGGTTTCTTCTAATAGAATTCTGCATGGAATCTAGGTTCTAGGCTGAATTTCCATTGCTGAATATATATTTATAAAGCCTATCAAAATAATATAAACACATTCTTTGAAAAGCTAAATCTATCAACATTTACTTTATGGTGATATTTCTAGAATGCTATTTTAGTGAAATTAAGCACATTTTGTAAACGATTGCCAGCTGGAGGCAAAGACACCATATTTTTCTCCTTTATACTTCACATACCTAGCTACTTAATATCTCAGATAGATAACCTTGTAGAAACCTTTGGCAAATGCTTATTTTTCATGGTGACTGTTGTATGTTATGAAAGCTTTATCTTAAATTGTAATGCTTAAAGTATTTCTAAATCTACCACCTGTTATCAGTGGATTGTAGAAGAGAATCATTTTTCTGAAAATGCTGTTTAGGCAAAAATAATGTCATAAAGGTTGCATACTACGAAGCTTCAATATTCTAGGTTATATTATATTCTTCCTGATTTAACCAGAGTAAGAAAATGACTTCAGTAAAGCATCACTAAAGTATTAGAGAGTGGAGAGGTTTGTACTTCATTAGACCAATTGATAGGTGGAAAATGCAAGCTTTTAGATTCCGTGTCCTTTCAGAGCTAAATGAAAGGATGCAGAGCACGAAAGCTTGCTCATTTTTTTTCTTTTTGAACCATATCCGTTGGTGTTAAGAAAAATGGAGAGAGAGAAATTGCTTCTTCCTGCAAAACTTTCTCTCTCCTTTATCTTTAGGTTATGACATTTAGTACATTTTCTGCTTTTATCCTGGTTGACAAAAACGTTGTCCTCCCTCTGGAAAGCACATGGATAAGAGCTACTCTCTTACTATTAATCCCCCTGTTGCTGCAGGAGGATGCACAGCTTCCTAGTTGTGCACAAATGTATTGCAATTGCAGAGGAAATTCAATGTTAAGGGACCTACCAGGCTTGGAATCAAACTGGAAATTGTCTAATGGGCTGAACGAAGGGCTTGTATTAAAAAGGCAGACCCCTGCACTAATACGTGAGTCAACTCCTAAGCAGAGACTGTAATTTCTGGACTGGTCTTGCGAGGCATCACCCTCTCCATATAATATGACAGACCTCACTGGGACTAAAGGAGTCTTTGGTTATGAGCAAAAGAATCATAATTTAGCCCTTAACAAGTAATCCTGTATCAAATGGGTAATTTGTTTGACAAATTTAGCCTCTCTATTTGCATTCGCGATGTTCAGGAGCAGATTCGTCATGTTCATTTGTCACCTGAATGTATTCCACAAAATATTTTTCATGGGCTTTATTTTACGGTGTGGATAGATGCCAAGTGGTTTACTGGAAGGGCCCGATATCCTTTAATTGAAACCTCAGCCGTGTAGCAATTCGTCTCCTAAGTCACACGGTGGTGGCTCTGGTCTCCCTGTCTTCACTGCTTCCCTTGACAAAGCTTTTGAGGCAGTGTTGAGTGAACCAACAAAAATCTGGACAAAAATCTTTGTCCAGATGCCTCCTGTGAATAAGCGGAGGTGGCTGGAGCTGGGCAGGAGCAGGAGGCAGAGCTGGAGGGACTGGTGGTAGTGGCAGCAGGTCAGGACATGGCAGCAGGCTTTGGTCCAGGCTCTGGGGTGATCCATTGTGGCAGATCTCCAGAAACTTGGGGACTTCTGCTGGAAGTTGCTGGTTGCTGCCGTGACCCCTACAACTGCTGATGAAGAAGTGATGCTTCTCTTCATTTTAGGAGACCCAGGTGACTCTCTTGCTTCTCTACCTTGTAAAACTTCTGAGTGGTCACTTGGATATCTCACCTGGCTCTTGTGTCTATGCAGTGACGAGTGCATGGCTTCACATCTCCCACTTTTCCAGACTATATATTGAGCCTTCAAGAGCATCCAGGGTGGTGGTCTCAGTTTATGCTTTCAACCCCCTCTCCTGGTATCCAGTCCCTGCCAGTTCTGGGAATCCTTCCTCCACCATCCTCCTTGTCCTTCCTTCCACGTGTGCTGGGACACTGCAGTTCTGAGGGCAGGGCCTCTGGCTGGTCTCCACGCCAGCAGTTTTGGAACAGTTCCAATTTTCCCACCGCAGGGAATTTCTGCTTGTTGAGGCAGGGATGAGTGAAGTGGCTGGAAGGTGCTGGTGGTTTTGGGGAGGCGATCTCAGACTGACAGCAGCCTCTCGTGGGTGGGAGATGCGACAGACTCCAGAGGAGGTGTTAGAAACACCCTCTGCACCCCCCAGAGCTGTCTGTACCGTGGAGGGTGTCATCCTCAGAGGACGTGTGAAAGGCTCAGGATGCTATTCAGAATGGCCAGAAAGCTGTGCATTCCTGCTGTCCACCTTGATGGTTCCTTGTCCCTCAGGAGTGTGAGCTTCTGAGGAAACACCATCTACTTGGGGGACTGAGGGAAGCCTGGTCACCAGCATAAGACGCTGGCTTTGCTCTATATCTCTTTTCTAGCACCCGCACATCCCAATGAAGTGCACTGTGCTGGGTAGAAATTGTTCTCCGTCCATAACCCACCATGTTTAAAACATCTGTGCATTTTGAAGTATTGCTTACTGCATAAAATCTCATCTAAGTGGAAGTTAGGGGCATTCATAAAATTCTGAATTGAATTTTTGCCTCATATTTATTGTCTTTATTTTTCATGGCCGTGATTGTGCCACATGTGTCCTTCCACACATGGATTTTCTTTCTTGGTCTCTTTGGCCAGTGTCTCCATCCTGATGGTCTGTAGCGCAGAAGGAACAAGAAGCAGCTCAAGAGCTGTGGTTTGGAGACAGAGCATATGACAGCCTAGCATCTTAAGAGGCAGACAAGGATAGGTCCTGAGCTCCTTCCAACATCACAGTGGGTTTCCAGTACCTAAGAAAAAGTCAGTGGAGAGTTTCCTACTTTCATTTCAGTCTTCACGAAACCTCCTGGTACCATCCCCAGAGCTGTGTTCTCACTGTGAGCTTTACACTTTGGCTGTGTGTTGGCTGCTCTTCATTTCCTTGGGCTTCTTGCTCGAATCACTTGGCACATGGATGTCGACTGGCTCCACATCCCCAGCCTCTCAGCACTTCCAGTGAGCTGTTGTGGTGGCCCTCCACCTTAAGGGTTAAGAAGAGGATTAACTAGACCAAGAGAGGGCTGGTCCAGCCCTGGCTGTTAATCACCATAGCCTAAGTGTAGCCTTAGGCACTGGAGGAGGCCTGCAGGGGAAGGGAGATGTATTGCTGCTCTGTGCCATACCCATCCCGAGCTTAGCTCCTGCAGGCTGCCGTGCCTAGCCCCAGGAGGTGAGCACACACAAGGGTTTTACCTCTTTTGGGCATCTTTTAATGGGATCTTCTCATCCTGCTGCATCGCTGCTGCGTCCCATGCAGAGCATTCCAGGTGTCATGTCATCCTCAAAAATACCCTGTCCTCTCCGGTCACCAATGCAGAGTAATTTCACGTGCCCGAGTGCTTCTAATTGCAAAGGATGCAATTAAATTCTTCCCTGTGCCCTTCAATTGCCTCTGTCTTAGGTGACTGATGAGATGTTGTTAGGAGCCTCTATTTAGAAATGTATCACTGCATAGAAAATGTACCATTTGCTGTACGACTGCCACACCAGCATAAATGAAGGTGTGGAACCACTTTAGTGTGTGTTTGTGTAAATAAAGCTCTGTGGTTTTCACTCTTTCTGCAAACAGAGGAAGTAAAGATGTTTTGAAATGGACTCTTTCTTAGAAATAATGCATATTTTCTCATTGCGAGCCTCATTACTTTTCTGTAAGGCACAAGCATCTGGGAAATAGAAATCCAAGTCTGATCCTGGCTATGAGCAGCATTTCCTGGTTGGAACAGTCCAGTTCACTTGCAATTGGAATGGAAGCTACTGCACAGCTCCTATATGCAGCTGAAGCTCATAAGGGTCTATGTATTTTACTGCAGATGGAGTGATAGGATGCATGAAAGAAGCCATCTGTGTGGTGACACCAAAATAAAAAAAAAGGGGGGGGGAAAAAAAGGTAACATCTAACTTCTTAGGAGTCTGCTGCTAAGGATTTCTATTTGATAGGGCTTCAAAAGCTACAAACACATTTTACATTCAGTGAGACTCTGGTGTTGTGGGACTGGTGTAACTAAGCAACGCAGGAAGAAAAACTGCACCGATGCTGCAGTAGGGCCAGGAGGAAGGCTGTTTACCAGTGGAAATTTCTGATAATGAAAACAGACTAAGCAAAATGCAATCCAACTCGCTTAGCATCAGGTGGCTTTTATATAGTGCCTGTTGCTCTGCATACAAGACTTTGGCATTCAAATACCCAGAACAAAACAAAATAGGAAAAAGGAAATTCTGTTCTTCTTCTATTTCCAATACTGAGCCAGAAGAATATGTTTTTCTTATTAAGAATCTTTTTATTTTAGCTTTTCTTTTTTCTTTTTTCTTTTTTTTTTCCTTCTTCGTCTCATGAGCACTGGACATGATGGAAAGCTTCATAGAAAAGATACTTTTTACAGATTTATATGAAAACAGTGAGTCCTGGTGTAAGTTGCTCTTATCTGCCAGAGGTTTCCATATCTGCTTTCCTTCAGCTAAAACATTCTTTTTCTGTGCTATGGGTCAATCGGTTGTATTCTGCCAGTGGAGACTGAGTTGGAGGGATGAAAACAATCCAAAGGGCTAGTGAGCTCCGAGGGTATTGTCTTCATTAAGTCCTTTAGGGCATTTTTGTGTAGTTTGCTATGCTACAAGAACATTGACTCTTTTAGGTTGAAGTGAAGAGACGATGCACTGCTGTGAAGGTCCTGTTGGGTGGCAGCACTGGTCTTACCCTATCAAGAACTAATTTTCAGTTACTAAAGAACGAAAGTAGGCATAAGAGTTGTGATTAATAAGTTTCCCGAAGTTGTTAAGATGATAGATGGTGGTTGGGTAAAGCCTTGGGACAAAGACTATTTGCCTGGGTACAGGCTGCAAAGCCTGTCAGGATTTTGGCTCAGTCCCATCGTGCTCACCCAACATCCTTCCACCCAACATCCGATAGATTGGGTAGCACTTCCAGGAAGGTTCAGAAGACTGAGCCACACGGATGGGCTGGAAATATGGAAATGGCTGGAAATAAGGAAACATCTGGGGAGTGCTGAGGAAATGAATAAAAAGTGAAGGATGAGACAAGGAAGCTGAGGAAAGACAGAGGAAGGCGGGAAGGAGCCACAAGGCTGCTGGGGAGCACTAGGTGGCCAGGAAGTGGGACATAAATACTGATCATAAAAAGAAGAGTAGCCTCCCACAGCTTGGAGGGGGCTCTTGTGTAAAAGCTCTTCTGTGCATGCCCTGAAATAAATTCTGGGCATAAAAGAATGTGTTTGCACAGGGTTGCCTCTGCACGAAGAATGGTACGAAGAGAAGTAGGAGCAAGGTGGAGGAGGTGGTTCAATGGCCCTGGGGATTAGCAGCAGGTCCGAGAACCTTCCACCTCTCTGTTCCGAGCATAAATCTAACACAGACTGATGGTTGTGGCCATCTGGTTTGTGCTTGCTTGTATGGAACAACTAATGAGACAGAGCAAGAACCTGACCGGAGAGGCAAAAGATAAAAACCCAAGCAGGTATATGACAAAAAAGGCATCCTCGCAGGCTCAGCAGGAGGAACCACAGTGCAATTACTCTGTTTCACAGAGCCTAGCAGGGAACGAGTGAGGGGGGAATGGGAAAGTAACAGACACCCCTTGATGTATGTGTCTACCAGGGAGCCCGTGACTTAAACAAATGCGTGTGCTCTGAGCAGCTTGCACCCAAATGTAAAGCTCTGTGATCTTTAGTAATGTAATTACCCCAGATAATATGCGAGTTAGAGGGTAAGTTTCAATCACAGATTCAGATTAACTGTCAACTCTAAATTATTTTATACTTGACTGGACAGTGTTCTCTCATATATCAGCCATATAGGACCTTAATTTTATAGACTGTAGTCTAATTATTAACTGGAAAATTTTACACTCTTAACCATATGATGCTTTTGGAGTAAGTGGTCTCCTCATATCCCAGACTTTCCAAATAATGATGGGAGTGTTTTGAGGTAGGCTACCCCTTCCAGAGGACCACCAGCAGTTGTGCTTTTGCTACTGGCTGCAAGATCTGTCCTCCTTCTTCCAATA
>JAVCKT010004409.1:0-19152 GCA_032273925.1 Rhynchotus rufescens
CCCTTGGTGTGCACTGACCTGGTGACATTTTGCTGCGGTGTTTTGGAATATTTAACTGTTTTTCCCTCTATTTGTCACGTCTGAAACTAGAATAGTGGAATTCGGCGCCCCTTGGCGAGCACAGAGGCGGGTCAGGCAGCACGACCCGGCAGCAGGGCAGCTCAGGAGAAAGGTGCAGTCCCTGTTTCCTCCTCGTGTGCCAATTGTGTCTTCTTCTCTTAATCCCCTTGGTGGTGGACTCTGTGGAATAACAAAAGGTTTCGATTGACAGCTGAAGACCAAGGTCTTCTTGCAGGGCAGCTTCAGCTGTTTGTCCTGAAAAGGCCAGCTCTTTGTCGGAAAGGAAATGTATTTTCCATGCTTATTTTCATTTGCTTAAGTGCCGAAGAAAGTGTCAAGAAAGGCTGTTTTTCAGCCGTTGGTTTGGACATAGACTAATCTTCCTTTATCTTAGTCTCATATTTTGCTGTGTTCAGGCCATGACCAGAAGTGCAAACTGAGATATGTATTTCCTAGTCTTGATTTTTTTTAATATATAAAAAACAAAGTATTTGTGACATTTGGGGAATGTCAGCCATCAAGAGAGTTTGAGCCAGGGAGTCCAGTCTGACTTGCTCATGAAATTCGTGATTGCCGGGGTTTTTGATTCTCCATCAGGAGCGTCTCATATAGGGCTGTTCCTGGGGTCTTCTGCCCACGTGCAGCAAGGGCTCCAGCAAAGGCTGGTTCCTTCCAGAGCCTGGGCATGAAATCCAACACGCAGCAACAACCTGCGTGGATCTCAGTGCGCTAACCCCAGTGCTGCTCCTGCAGCAGCTCCAGCCCATGGCCTGGATGGGGCCCAAGGGGAGGAGAGCAGAGGCCAAAAAGAGGAGCAAACACGGTGCAAATGCACCATCACCCTTCAAAGCAGCATTGCAGCCCCTCTAGAGCCCGTCCAAGCGTCTTAGGGGATAAAAATAAAAGCATTAACCGCCATATAGTGCCTAGGACAGGCTCTCTAAACCCAGCTCATTTCATAGGCTTGAGTGGCTTTTAGCTGAGTGTGTTTTACTGTCAGGCCCACAGAAATCCTTGCCACAATGTGGAACTCTTGAAACCGGAGCTTGAGCCTCCCTCCAGCAGCAGCTGAGACGTGCGGATTTTTTTGTTGTTTTTTGGATATTTTTTCGTCAGGGGATATTTGAGCATCCCTTTCTCCCCAAGAAGAAGTGCTATCCGCCAGGAGAACGCCTCTCTAGAACAGTTCAATAAAAAGCTACAGTTTGGTGTTAGGAGCAGTCTTTACCCACAGTATGCTAATGAAGAGATGGGTGTCATCTGGATTCATCCTCGAGTTTCCCCATAAGACCATAAAAACCTATAAAAAAGCTTATTATTACACTCCAGGGGTTTTTATTCCTGTTTGGAGGCGGGCAGCAAGAGCAGCAGCAGTGTGCCCTGTTGCTCGCTGCTGCGGCGGGAAGCTGCGCTGGGAGATGCTCGTCGCTCTGCTCTGCGCTGCGCTCGCGGCTCGTGGGCAGGACGTGCCGTCACCCCCGGTGTTCCACCCTGTTGACCTCGTGCAGGTGCCACCCGCCGCGGGGCCGGGGGAGGCGGTTTGGGGCAGCCCTATTGCTCAGGGTTTGCTGCCCGCCCCTCGCTGCCACCTCCAACGTGGCCCTGGCCGGCTCGGCGTCACTTGCTCTCGTGCCAACTCTCGCTCCTGCTAAGTGATGTTCTGAGCCCTTCCTGGTGTCAGTCTGCTCCCCTTCCCAGCCCAATAACCTCTCCCTGTGCGCTGCTTTGGGCCAGGCTACAGTATTTGTATCTCTGGGTTAAATAAGATGTATAATAAAAATATGCAAGCTATAATTAACCCCCAGACAGGAGACTTGGGGAAAATACATTCTGATGTGACTTACTTGAACATGACTTTGTTTTCCTTTCTAGCTGTCAGAGCAGGGAGTTGGTACTATGAGCTGCATATTGTGGAAAGGATATTTTGTTTTTGTCCCACCACAAAACGTCCAAAATTGGTGACGATGTCATCGTGCTCACAACGAGTGCTCCTGGAGAACGAGGCTTGCAGAGGGCGCAGGGCTGAGGCTCAGATTTACCCCTGGTAAAAGAGCGTCTTACCTGGTGTTGGAGCCGCTCGTGCCTGTGTCCCGCTCCTCCAGCACCTGAAGTCTAAGCTCAGCAAAGAGCACCGTGGCTCGTTCTCTCTGTTTCAAACTACCTTGAAAGGACCCCTGGTATTTTAAATATAAAACCAGTGTTGAACTCCTGACAAGAAACTTAATGGGGAGAGGGTGTTTGCGTTCCCTGTGCTGATGTTTCCCCATGCATCCTGGTAGCCTCACCTGTCATGCTCTCTCCTAGCTGGCTCTTGGCATGGTTGGGGTTGTCCTCTTGTTGAGGACCTCCCCATGAGAGCCCACCGAGGACCTGCAGCAGGTCCCTTGCAACCATTTCCCTGCCACATCCATTCACCAGGACTCTTTCCATTGATGAAGCAACTTGAACATTGACAAATGCTTGGACAAGTGAACAGCAATGAACTTTGCTCATAGCTAAAGTCATGGCTGAGAAGTTGAGAAAAGTCACAGCTGCTGCCCTGCGATCCCAAATGCCATGATCTTCATCTGCTGGAGGCTTCCGACTGCCCATCCATGGCGAGGAGACAGGAACATGGCAACAAACGCAACTGTGATATTTAACAAAATGTTTTGGGACGATGGGACCACAGGAGAGACTGGAGAAGCACATGTTGCTGCGCAGGAGATCAAGTGGCCTCGGCACCTTCTCGGGAAAGATGAGATGCTCTTCTGCTTGAACACTACCGCCTGCAAAGGGAAAACAAATCTGTGTTTGTGTAAATATTCTATAAATAACTGTAATTGTATGTATCTAATGTATATATAATGATTATTGCATTTTAACTATCTTGATTAGTGTAAATAGCCAAAACTTGGGCTCTTATTTTGCCAGAACACCCACGGTAGAATTATTTTTTGCCATCCTTGTTAACATCTCTGGTTAAATTACAAACTGCTCTCACTTTTACCTCAAGGAGCACATGTTCTTTATGTACATTTTATAAAGAAAAAAATGCACAGGATTCCTGGTTACCTTTTCAATTGACAGCTGCACTTTGTATCTTTTCATTTTGGGCTGCAGACTCCCGTTGCTCCTGGCCCCAGAGCTGCTGTGTGACCAGGGGCAACTGCCGGGTCCTGGGTTGGATGGGATGTGTTCCTGGCCAGGTGTCCTGTCCTCCTGGCCAGGCGGGATGAGGATTGTTCCCCTCCAGCCCTCTCTGCGCCTTGCTCGGGTCCTTGCTCCATGAGCGGTCCAGGTTTTCAGACCGTGAAGCTTCTCTGCTGTCTCGTATCTTGCATCAAAATTGTAAATCAAGGGCGAAGAGCTGCTCTCTGCCTTGGCCACCCTGGGCACGCAGCTCCTTGGGCTGGAGAGGTGAAGCTGCTCCGAGGGAATGCGTGCGGGAGCGGGAGCGGGAGCGGGAGCCTGGCCTGGCGCTCCCCTCCGCAGGCTGCAGTGCGCAGGGCGCTGTGAAACACAACCAACTTCTGCATGGCCCCTCAGCCTCAGAGAGCTCTTTCCACTGGAATGCCAGCCCAGCCTGCAGAAATAAACTCGGATTTTGGTCCTTGTTACCTTTTGCAAATGCTGGTATTTCCCTGCCCTTTGAAGGCACAGCCGGTATCCGCGTCATTTCCCACATCATACCGGCATTTGGGCTTGGGCTGGATGATCTCTAGAGGTCCCTTCCAATCTTAATGATTCCGTGATTTCCTTGATTACATAGTCAGCTGCCATTTTTTAGGCACATGTTTCAATTAATCCAAGATAAAACTGAGGTTTTCCTCAGGAGCTTTGCTCTCCTATGGAGCTTTGCTCTCCTACTGCCACACCAGTGGCTACTAGGAGCACCCTGAGGCTCACAACCTAGAAGAGAAACCATGGTGTGCTGTGCTGTCATTCCAGCATCATCTTTGCTCCTCCCTGGCAGCTCTGTTGGCAGTCCCAGGTGTGGGCAATATTTGCAGCAGTCTGTGAGCGCCCATGGGGTTGGTATGGCCAAGCACCACTTGGAATCTGCCAAGTTTGTATTTATTTGTTTGCCTTCCTGAAGGGAAGTGCCTGAGGCGAGTAGGGAGCCTTTCCTCTGAAATTCTGTCTATAAAAATTGTCTTGAGCAAAGCTTAATAGATGTTCTGCATCACTGAGTAGCGCGTGATTGCCTGGGGCCTGTGCAAAGCACAGGGCAGGGGATCTCCTGAGCCGGGTCTTGCATCAATCCCATAGCTCCCGCTGCAGCAACATCATCGTGTTTAGGAGCAACCTCCCCTTCCCTCCTATGAAGACTCCAAGTGATGGGGAATGTCACAGACCCTCTCGTGAGCTCTTCTGTGACAGACAGCCCCTCTTGTTGAAGAGTTGTGTCCGTTTCCAGCACAGACTTGACGGACTTAAAGTTTCACCCCTTGTCTCTGTTACGTCCTTGTTTAGTGGAGTGCTGGTCTATGGGAAATGAAGTCTCATATCCACCATTTCTTGAAAAATTCAGCAAGGATCCTGAAAGTTGGGAAGATTGCCTGTAACTTGAATAATTACTAGGTGCCTTCTTAATTGCTGATTTTTTTTTTGGCAAGCTTAGACATAGCAAAACAGGTACATTCCTTGTAAATCATCTTTGCAGGCAGGCAAGAATATGCTTGCCAAAAAGCAGAAATGATTGAGGCGTTCAGCTTTGTGAAATACCAGGTTTCTGGCAGTTTGTGGCCAGGGCAGCCTCCTGCCGATGAGCCTGTCCCCGAGCAGCGCTCCCAGCTGGAGTCCTGCCGGTGCTGACCGCGCTCCTGATGCACAAGGCTCTCTCCAAACACGTCTTGACCCCATGGAAGTTTTCTTATCTTTGATATTCTGCCCCGTTAATTAGGTATGAATAGTGTGAAAGGTGCCGATTCATGGTGCTAATGCTTTCATGCAGTGCCTTCTCATCCTGGTGTTAGGAACCTATCCACCTTTTCCACGCTGTCTCTGGTTTCAGATATCTCATATATCACCTCTGTACTGGGCAAGACGTCTATTTTATTTAGGTTCTCTTTATAGGGATACTGTCTCATCATTTTGATGCTATTTGTTGTCCTTCTCGAAGCCTTTTCCATCCTTTTGGCAGCGTTCACATGGGAACCACATGTAGCAGACAGGATGAATTTGTAGAGGAATATAGATGTTTTCTCTGTTGTGTTCGCCCCATCTTTTGCAATAACTCATAAGCCTTGTTTGGTGGATTTCTTCAATGCTATTAATCACTGAGCTGACATTTTCAAGGAAGGTATCAATTATAATGTGTCTTTTCTGAGTCATAACGTCTTGTTCTTAACTTCCTATTTCATATATAATATCAGAACAGTTTCTCCCATGTGTAAAATTTTGTTTTACCGCTGCTGAATTTTCTGTGGCCAAGTATTTGGTCTCCCCCTCTCTCAAATCTTTTCTTCTAATACAAGAAGCCTTTTGTCCAATTTTAGGTTTGCTGAACTGGAAACTCCATTTTCTTCCCTGCTGCAGCACCAACTTAACATATTTTTCTTCTCCTCTGTCAGTCTTGATTTGGGACAAACTACATCTCCTACACACTGTAAAATCATTAAGGAGAATCTAAATTTACCAAAGGAATTTTAGCCTTCCCAGAATGAGAACAATGGAGACTCTACAGCATCTCTGGACAACTGGCTCCAGTGTTTGGTTAAGCCCACAGTAAAACTTTTTTTTTCATATGTTTAAATGGCATTTAAACTTGTGCCCATTTTCTTTCATCCTGACCCTGGATGTCACTGAGAAGGATCTGCAATGAAGCAGTCAAACAGTATTAGCCCCAGGACTGAGCTCTGTGGTGCTCCGCTAGTGCCTGGTCTCCAGCTGGACCTCATGCTGTTGCTCACAGCCCTTCAAGCACAGCAGTTTTCAGGCCCCCTCTCCATCCAGTTTCCTAGGACGTCATCAGCTTGCCGGGGCAGATGTTTTTTGGAGTGAATAAATCCAAGATTACATAAAATCCTTGGCCTTTTCCTCATCCAAAAAGCTAGTCATTTTGTTGTAGAAGGCTATCAGATTGGATAAGCACAATTTCTAAAAGGCTTGGCTAAAATTTCTGCATGTGCAATATATGCATGTCTTGTAATGAAATTAACTTCAGAATAATGAATATTGATGCTATTACGTAAGCTTCATAAATTTCAGATCTTTTTTATTTTTTTAGCAAGAAAAGCAGGGAGTATAACAGAGAAAAAAAGTACACTGCTAGCTAAGAAGATGTAAATCTCTGTTAAAATATGCCAAGAGATTGCCCAGTTTTTCATAGATGCAGAAGCTGTGTCTCTAATTGATCTCCCAGGGACAGAGCACAGACCTAAGTCCTAAACCTTCACAGTCCTTTCTCTTACAGCATTACAGTGCTCAAGAGGAGATCCAAGGCCACATGTATGGTCACAGTATTACATATAATACCATTTGAAGGATTATATATATCCTATTTACGCGTTGTCTGAGCAATTTCTGTCAAACGCAGGTGCTGGGCAACGTTGCCTGTGCGTGGACGGAGAGGCAGGACCGGCCCTGAGATACCCTGCATGTTCAGGGCCCGATTTTTGCTCATTTTATAGCGCTGCTGCATGAGAGCTCAGGCTGCGAGGAGAGCAGCGTGGGCTGCTCCGGAGCCCCTCTCCCTGGGGAAATGCCTTTCAGGCTGTTCGTCCTCGGGGTTTCTTCGCTATGTTCCCTTTTTTAATGACGAGTTGACACACTGTGTATTCATGAGGATTAATGCATTGCTTTAGCAGCTCTACGCCTTTCTCAATCCCCATTATTTGCACTAATCCCACAAGAGCACAAGACTTCCATCGTACTCCTTGATTATGGAGTGAAAATTAATAAAAATAAGCCACAAAACACAATATGCTAATGAGGGATGTAAATCCCGGATTCTTTGGGTGCAACAGAAATGTGTGGTTCTGATTTATTCTTTCATACTTGACATTTTTAGCCTGGCTCCTCAGGGAACAGGGATTTTAGGATACTTTTGTGAGCATCTCTGTGTATCTCTCTCATGTCAATAACTCCTGAAATTGTTGTCCAGTTTCAAATGGGATTGAAGGCTAGTGGCGATGGCAAAAACGATGTGTTTAGTTGAAGTTTTTGGGAAATGATTCACTCGGGAAAGTCGTAGTGTTCGTGCGAGTGCTCGTCCCGGAGGGCGGGCAGCGGTGTGAGCTCGGCGCTGCTTTGGGAGATGGGACAAGGACAGTTCCTGGGTGTGAGGAAGGCTTCACCAGCAGCAGCAAATCCCATCGTGACCACACATCAGGTGAGAGGCTCTTCCTTTTTATTTATTTTTTCCTTTTTTCCTTTTTTTTTTTTTTTTTAATAATCTCCTGGGCTCAGAGGAGTCTCAGTTGCAGAGATTCATATTCCCTAATCAAATGCTATTGATGCTCTCCTGTGCCTGAATCCCATTTCTACATCCAGTGCCCTCCGATTCACCTTCCTTGCTGGAAATGGGAAGTATGACCAATATCTATCCTCTTTGGCTTTCAAATACAAAAATGTTCGAGAGTGCCCTGTTAATTTGTCTTCCCCACTAATGAGGTAATGGCATCCTGTGTGAGGGCACCGAGAGAGACTGACTGAGGCTTAAATAACCCCTAAGTCTCTAATTGCCATTAAGGGGCTGGGCGCTCCGCGAGGGTCTTGCCAGCGCCAGTGCCATTGCCCGCTGCGTCCGAGCCCCGCGGAGCGCTAATGCAGAGCAAACGCGGCGCAGAGTGGCCACTTGAAAGAGAGGAAGGCCTTTGGTTTGATTAAGGAAAATCAAGAGCTTGTTTTTAATTAAAGAGGCTCCTTGAAGGCGGTGACCGGCTGGAAGGGCGAGCGGGCGCTTGCTGTTTGAGCCCGTGCTGGAGACGCTGCTTCCCTCGTGGCAGGACCGTTCGTGCAATGGTCGATGCAGGGCAGCCTGGTCGGGGTGCTGGGGGACGTGGGAGCTGTGGGGAAGCTATAGGGAAGAGAGAAGCAGTGCAGGTCTCCAGGAGATCCCAGGCTGGATAACAAAGACATAATCTTCTCTCAAGAAAATGAAGCAGAAAATAAAGACTAGGATGCTGTGATCTCTCTCATTAGCTTTCAGAAGCTTCTTCCTAGTCAAATTAGCAAGCTGGCAAGAGCAATAAATCTCACCGTGTTAGCATTTTATTGGGACACTGGGAGGACAGCTAAGTTGGCTCTGCACGACCAGGGAATACCGAGCACTGCAGTGCCCTGACACGCACCGGGCGAGCGGCACTAAGCACGAGGGGCAGCTCACCGGTGCACTGCAGCGTGCAGCGGGGGGCCCAAAAGAACAGACCGCTTTCTCCTCCTTCGGGGCCAATCCTTGCTTTCCTAAGTGGAGAAAATAAAATGGTTTCCGTGCCGTTTCCTGCATTTGTTGCATGGGCCACACAGAAGTGCATCCAGGTATTCAGTTCTGTGTGACTCATACCACAAATGCAGGAAAGAGTTGGACTCCTATATCCTCACTTATTATTAATGCTGGTAACAAGAAGGGGTAAAAAAATAGAATCCCTCCCCCCAAATTTTACTTAAGTCTTATGGATTGGAAAAAGGGGGTTAATTGATTGCAATGTGAGAAGAGGAAAAGGGGAGGAATAAGTCTGGAGCTGAAGCAGTTGACTCCCTGAGGAGAGACTAGGTCTTAGAGAACAACAGGGGCATTAGGGATTGGCAGCTGCTGGGTGCAAAAGCCCCAGTCCTGCTACAGCACTTCATGCCAAACCAGAGTCACGGATGTGGTTTGAACATCTGCATGGGGTTCCTAGGTGAGGGGGAGTCCAGAGAGCCCAAGTGACGTAGGTGCCTTCATGCTGAGGTCCATATGCCCATGAGGTGAGATTGGTTGGTCACTGAGGATAAACAACTGCAAACATTTAAAATAGGACCAAAACAAGAGCCCAAGGTCAGAACCGGTCAGAATAACAGCAGCAGCACTGGGTACATCCCTGGGAATGGATGCTACATCCCTGGGAATGGATGGTGCTTTCATTAAATCACTCATGCTAAGGTGGAGCTCACAGGGACACGTTAAAATCAAGCAGATCTTATGCTGTAGTTGCTACCTTGGAAGCCTGAGGTCTTGGTATTTTGACAGAAGTCTTCAGTCAGGTCTTAGTCTAGCACTGTTTTAACACAGCTGAATGTTAGATCATGCTCTGCAGAGAATAATGTAGCCTGTATTCTTAGGATAGGAGACTAGATCTTGAAAAAACAATGTCTTGGGGGCTGCTGTTGTAGGTAGCTGCCTCCCCATGAGGTCTCTGCACACTGTAGCTGCGAGGGATGATGGAATGATGGGCGTTTAATCGGAGGTGTCTGGAGGAGGAGGAGGGAATTGTCCCTGCCGCTGCTGCCAGGGCGCCTGCAGCTCCGTGGAGCGCGCGCTGCAAGGAGGCTCGCGATCCCTGAGAGAGCTCAGCACAAGTCACAACCAAGGGGAAAGGTATTTTGAAAAACACACACAAAAAAAAGACATTAAAAAAAAAGCCTTAAATCTCTTATTCAGGCAATCTCTTGCGGTGCCGGGAAGGGATTCAGCCCCCAGCAGTGTTGTGTGAGTTCCTTCTGGCAGTGTTTGTTTGTTTTCATGTGAACACCAGAGATTTGCCGCGGGGAGGACTGGGCGCCCGGGCGGCTGCACCCGCCCTGGCTGCCGCGCGTGTTGGCCCGGCACTCCTGTGCATGTATCCGCAGAGGAAACGGATGCATTTCCAGGTCATGGGGAGATCTATCTGCCAGCTGAGACTAGGAGGGATATTTTTCTTCTTGCCTTCCTGCGCAGGATAGCCTGGCACAGGGCGTCTTCTCAATTCCCTGCCCACACATCCCCAGCACATTGGTCTCCAGGGGAAAGAACATCTCATGCTCTTCTAAAGAAGAAAACCTTTTCATTTACTTACTGTCAGGAGAGTGGACACGGGGCTTTCCAGTCACATTTAATGGTCTCTGACATCCAGCTTACGATCCAAAGGTGGTGAATTGCCTCTGCTCTTATGCCATGTGATTTTATTTATCTTATTTTAGTATTATTACTATTTTGCATACAGATTAGCCTCACAGCAGAAGCTTACTTTTCAAATGAGTTATCCAGAGGGATTTGTTTTGCCATTGAACGATGTCAACCAGTGTATCTTATAACAGCATAGTTAAAGCTGAGCCTATCAGCCCTCTTCAAAAACACAGCCATGACTTTTATTGGCATCAGCTTCATCCTTTTCCTTCCTCCTATTCTCTCCCTACCGAATTATTATTTCTTTGCCCATCATTCATCTTCAGTTCTACTGCCACTGCCTTCTCACCCCTCAGGACATCAGTCAATGTTCAGGTTTGAAGAAGCTTGGGGAAGAAGGGAACCAAACTGAGACTTTTCTGGAGCTGATGGAGACTGCAAAGCCAGTCGCTATGGGAGTGCACACTGCAGTGGTATTGGGTAATATGAATATCCCAGGGAGTCTGGGAAGAAGATGTCTGGTTGAACCTGGGGGTTTCTCTCGGGTGCTGGAGTTAGTACAAGGTTGAGACCCTAGAGACTGTAGCTAGAACAGACTTTGGTACGTGGGCCTGAAGGGAAAGGAAATCTTGGCCAGCATGGGTGCAGAAGACGGTGGTCACCCAGGATGGTGATCTGATGAGGTTGCTGACTGCTCAATGACTGCTGTCATTGCTAGTCTGGCTCATCTCCCATCACTCCCTGTGTGAAGTGAGGAGCAAGAGCCGCAAGAGGCTGCAGGAGATGGGACTCTGAGGGGCTAGGGTGGTGAGAGTGAGTTCACCTTTATGTGGGTTTAAATGTTAGGGAAACACAACTTCCTTCAGTGTCCTGAGCTAGCAGTTCCTTGTACTGCCTTACCCAGGTGACTCAAGTTTCTTGGTCAGTAGCTAGATCGTACCCTTACGTAGACCATTTCAGATGGAATCTGTTCTCCTGTTTGAATTTGGCCTCGTCAGCAAATAGCTCACTAGCTGTTGGAATAAAGACAGTAAGTGCAAAAGACAACGTGTTTTTGTCACCTTGTGGCTAGTGCATTAAGCGGGAGCAACCAGAGCTGAGTGTATCCTCCTCCTCTCGGAGCTGTGTGTAGGCAATAAAAAGGTGTGCACACATCAGTGCAAAGGTGAGAACTGGCATTTTATAGCAATGTGCTTGCTCCAGTGCCCATACTAACACGAGCATCTTCTCCCGGGCTGAGTGGGGTCTGCAGTGGTGTGCACGCTGATTGCATGATCCACAGACACCTTCTTTGGGACTCGATCATCTTCAGGCTAAAGACATCGGAGCAAAAAGCCAAAGAAGCTGGAGTACAGTAAAAAATCTTTTCATTTTATTAATTGAATCAAATTCTTCCTTGGCTAATATGCAGAAGACTATATTTTCTGGCTTTGTCATTCCTAATGAAAATCTTCTCACATCTGGGGCATATATTGTATACCCAACTGGCATATAAAACGCATTTTCTCTATAATATTCAGGGGCGCTTTTTTAATTTAAGATGGAAAATTAATTGAACAACTAATCTTCCTGCTTCTGCTGCTGCTGTATATAGTGAGTTTAATTTCATTACTAAAAGTACATGTTCCATTTCACCTTTTTAAATGGTATATTTATTTTTCTAATAAAGTTTAATTTTAGCCCCTTAAGGAGTATGATCATACTGAGACCAAGACTAAATTCTGCATTTCACTTTGAATTGTAGACATTAGTCAGAACATGTTCAATTTATTGGTTCCTTTGATTAAACTTAAAGGAGACAAGACTTCATGAGTAACCATATCTGGAAACACTTTTTTTATGTATAATCATCATTTTTGTGGACATATGTCTAAGTTCTTCTGCTATTGCTTAGGTTTCTCTTGATCTTGCTTATTTTAACCCAATGGAAAATTCACATCGATCCCAGTTATTCCAGCAATGGATTAGTCTTCAAAGTCTCACCAATATCCATTCCACTCAACTTTGAAATAAGACCCCAGTGCTCCCTGCTGGGAGATGAACCTCTGCTGAGAAGCTCCCATGTCTTCATGTCCTCACTGTCCTTTCGAAAGACGTAGCCAGAGGAACCCATGCTGCGAAGCTCCAACATCTTCATGTCTTTGCTCTCCTTTCTAGAGAGTCTAAAGACTCCCCTTTAAAGCAGCACTCAAGTGTGTCCATCTTTTCCTTGGCTTTCCCTTTTTACATATTTCAGAACAGACGGCAGCTCAACTTTGTCGTTCAAATTTTTCTTTTTCTATCCTCTTTTTAAACCAATAGTTATTGCCTATTCCTTTTCACAAAGGCAAAAATCCTTTAAAATTCTTTACAACTAGTCTACTTGAAAATCGATTGCAATGGTTTACAAGTGAAATCCGAGATTTTAATTTCACATATGAGAAAAGCAAAGATCAGCTCTTTCTACTGAAAATCCATCTCCAAACTTCATAGTTAGCACAAGACATTTCTAAAGGTAATAAAATGGATTTTTTTTTTCATTTAGATAGTATCTGGTTTCCTCATTTCCCATAACTCTAGTGAAAATCTCTATATGCTTTGCCATGGAAATCTACCTCTAGATTCTTTTCCCCAAACAAAAGTGATACTACCAGAACGTATGGATTTCTGACTTGAAGGAAGGTATAAAGTGCATACAAATAAGGAGACCATCCTTTAATTCATTTGTGAGTTCTCTAGCTTAGGGATCTAAAACCTCTCTAAAACATGTGCATACACAGATAAACCTTGCATTTGAACCCACAGTAGTCCTTGCAGGTCCTTCCAGCATTTGAGCTGGAAAAAAATGAAGAGTCTTTTCCACAAAGGAAAAAGTATTTTTTAGCTAAAAAATAAAGATAAAATATTAGTAGAACGCTTTGAAATAGAACAATTGAACAAAATAGTTCCTAAGTACTGAGGCCAGACAGGGGCCATTCACATGTTTGGTGTTCTCCATGCTCCTTTCTGGGTTTTGCTTCCCAGTGAAACTGCATCTCCCATAATAAACCCCCATGGTCTCTCCAGCTCGAGATGCTGTCAAGAGGGGCAGACAGGAAACACTCAAAATACCCTGATGCAATTTCTCAATTAAAATACTGGTTTTATCTATGTCTTGGCTTCTATCTGAAAGCTCTTTTTCCTTGGAAAAAAAATTCTCAGGGTTAAATCAGAGGAGGCGAATGAGTCAACACGCCTGCCCTCAGCAATGTGCCCTGGGCTGAGCAGGACGCAGGAACAGGGCAGTGGGAGAGGGCCACGGGGCAGGTAGGAAATCCCTGCATTTTGGGAAGAGGCAGGAGCGCTGGGATTCCCTCAGAAAGGAGTTGCCAAATGCTTTGATCCGCATGGCCCTTAGGCAAAAGGTATTAACATAGGTAAACTTGGGAACTTATCCCGCATCTAGACCAAGTATTCACTTACGAAGCTAAAACAAGACCCTAACCCTCCTATAGAGCTGGCTCCAGCTCTTTTCCTCACTTGCTGTTCTCCTACACTTTCCATTTACCAGTAAAGTGCGATTTCTAGCAATGCAGGGGCAAGAAAAATCAAGAGAGGAAAAGGGATCCTGGACCATGTTGAAAAATAAACTTGGATTATTCCTTGGGCTGCATCATTTTCAATTAATGTTAGTGAAGAAGTCTATCTGTGTTTCCCAGACAGCTCCTTTAAGAGGATTTTTTTCATGCTTTTTTTCCAAGTTTTATTTAACCAAAACAACAACAACAAAGACAGATGGTTCAAACCCTCCTTTGTTCTGAGGATCAGGGACTGTCTTTAACCCACTCCCGAGGTATCATGTCCCTCAGCTGACCACCATCATGGCTAAACAACCAAAATTTCAGCTGTTTCAAATTTAGTCTCTAGTCAGGTAGCTTCGATTTAATGGGAAACCAAGCAGAAACTTCCTTATATATGTGGTACTGCTTGTGCCCTACTTCCTTTTCAGGGGGATGAGCCCAATTTGTGTGCTGTTCTACTGAAAGTGAGGTAAGCTTTAGTAAAAAGGGATATAGCTAGAAGTGATGCTGTTATTTACTGTCTTGAATATTGAAGGACTTATTTTTAATATATGATAATATAATAAGCATTTCCTTTGGCAGGTGATCTTTTTGATTAATAGTTTTCACAACTGAAATGCTGTGATTTACTTTGGATCTTATTTTGTCTGAAGAGAACTGTAATTTAAATTGTAATTTAAATCTTTTTTGTAAGAAAGTTTTTGGGTTTTTTTTTTTTTTTTTTGCTTCTCTGTTTATTCTCTAGTAGTGTGCAGCTTGGGGGTGTTCTGGCTGTATGTGCTACCCCACACTACCAGTCCAAGGAGGACTTGAGTCCCCGCTCCCTCCTGTGCCAGCAGAAATGACGGATTTGTGCAGTCTAGAACAGGCCCCGAAGGCTGCTGGAAAATCCTCTTATTAACTATTGCTCAAGACATTCATTAATTAAAACACCTAAGCTCTTGATTGGTAATGATTTAGTTCCTCAAGGAGGTAAATACTTGGCAGTATCCTAATTGAGTTAGCAACAGCTGTTGTTAAGTATGAAATAGATCTATATTGAGTATGCAAGTTGGCTTTTCTTAGAGACTAGTCTGTGCTTCAGCAAGGCCTGCTTGATGCTTATGTGCTAACATCAAGTTTTTTCAGTTCTCCTTGGGTGTGTTTAATTGCAAATTATCAAATTACTTGACCCTAGTGCAGATGTCAACCTATTTTTTTTGAAGTTATTCACCATTCATTCTTGAACTTCTCCATCATCCTCTCTTTCTTTCTTTTTTTTTTTCTGCCATTTATTTCATGGAAAACTTAAATCTTATGCAATGCAATTATGGCAGTGTCTGCCGAGCTTGCTGCCTTTTGGAGGGGCAGCTAACCATTAGCCAAGGAAATGACCAGAGACAAGGGGCTGAAAAACACTTTTTTCCTTCAATCTCTGACAAACTTTTTTTGCAAGCACATATCTGTATGAAGTGCTTTTGTACCTGCTCCTCTGCACAGGCTGTGCCAGGCATGCTAATATAATGTCATTTAACTCTGTTAAATTATCTTGGATTACTGCTGGAATACCAGTTCCTGCTCCATCCATGAGCTGGGTTCACTCAGGCTCTGATCAGTAGGAGACTGAGTTTAGACTCTTATTGCCTCTGGCTTAGTTCAAATGTGTGTTCCTTGCTAGAGCTCCTGTATGGGGATGAAGGAATTGCTTCCTTTCTAAGAGACTTGGTAATCTATGGCTTAGAAGCAGGGGGAAAAAGTGTCAAAGTGACTGCAAAAAAAAAAAAAAAACTCCTGTAAAAGGAGGATAACCCTGTGGAAAGTAACTCATCGCATGGTTATTTAAGAGGTCCACTTAAATACCATCTGGCAGTGTGCAGACCTCGTTGTGAGTGGTGAAAGACCACAGCCCTGGGCTGTGGGATTGTTCAGACTCGGTTTAGTGATATTGACTGTCTTCTACCAGTGGGTGAAAGTGTCTAACCTGCCTAACAAATTATGTAAAGAGAATGTGGTTTGACAATGGGATATTTTTGTCCTTGAATATGCCTCCATACATTGCTCATGTGCAGGATGCAGATAAGGTTATGTTGCTGTCTCATTCAATGCGAATTAGTGCATTTTATTCAATTGAAATAATGTATCCCTTAAATTCCCTGCTCCATTAATACCAACTTGCCTTTGGGGCATCAGGGATGTTGTCATGTCTGTGATTGCCTCAAATATTTAATGAAGTGGTGCTGAGCTTGAAATAAAGCAGTTTTAGGGGAAAAATACCTTTATCTCACTTTTACAATAACTAAAGGGTCAAGGTGGTGACAAATTTTCAGTTTCTTTGGGCCATTCTTGATTTTATAGATTTCTGGCATGTCCTTCCTCCATAACCTCCCACAGGCTGAGAGTCTGAGGCTGTTTAATTATCGTTCCTAGGGAAGGCTCTTTCATACCTTGACTCACCTTTGTCATCTTCTCCATGCATTCTGCTTCCCTCGTTTGACAAGGAGTTGACAGAAGCAGTCACAGTTAAGACCTCTAAATGTGTTTAATGCAAGTGGGGTACTTATGTTCTTTCGAAGGACCCCATCTGAGTTGATGTCACAAATATTCTGCAGATATATATTGTGTCAAATAGGATTGAAAATATCTCTGTTCTGGAGTTTTGGGTAGGAGATACTAGAGATTTTGTTGTTGTTTTATTATTGTTTTTATGGGGGGGAAAAAAACCTGTGCCTGTTAAAGAAAGAGAAGATAGGTGTAGGGTGTGTACATGCCTCTTAACTTGGCACTATGAATCTTTCTCCACTTCCTGCACAGCAGTCATCTGTCTGGTGAGAAGGATGCTACATCTGGGAAAGAATCCTACCACACTTGCCTGGCTGCTTCCACTCTTTCTAGGCATGCCTATCACAAGAAACATAAGTATTTATGGGAGGAGGAGAAGACCCTGTCCCTAAGGACAAGCTGTGGTTATGAAAGTGGTAAATGCCACCACTTGCCACGCTATAAAAAATATTGCAGATATGGATTCAAAGAGAATATTTTAAATAGAAATGAGTAGACCTGACAACACTTCCAATGTTGTGCTGTTTCACTCTCTCCCTTTAAAATGACCTTATAATTGACTAGTAATTAAGAGTGCCAGGTATTGATTTTGACTTCTGCTGCGTCAATGGCAAAAGGAGCTGTGTGGAATATTGGAGTCTGTAGTATCCATAGTCACCGGGGATGCCTCAGCAGTGGAGCCTCCCTCAGTTTTGCATTGCACTAAATATTTTGCTGCACTTCATAAAATGCAAGCTTCCCAGTGCCGAGCCAGCATTATGTTGTGGTCACTCTTCCAGTTGTTGCCTTCATTCACTTGATCTGGGCTTATTTAGAGCAGCTGTTAACACCTTTTCCAATTGACCACATGACAGATCTAGTGGTGTCTTGATAGTCCCAGTTCAAATAAAAGAAGGGATTTGGCTTGAGAATAGATGCTGAAGAACAGCTGTGCTGGGGCTCTGCTTGGTCCTGCAGCCTCGACAGGTCCCCAAGGGTTTTGTAGACCTTGAGCAAGGCTGGATGCTCCCCATGTGAGCAAACAGGCTTGGTTGGAGAGCTGGGTTTTTTTGGGGGGTGTTGGGAGGCTCCTTCCTCTTATTTTCTTCCAAACGGCTCCTAGAGTGAATAATGGATTCAGGGAACTTGCAGGTGACATGGAGCTCTTCTACAGGCTCTACTTGATGTATTCACCCATCAACATACAAAGGAAACCAGTGGGAAAGGGACCAGATGAAACTGTTTATCACTGAACACAGCAGCTACCGTGGAACAGACCTGATTGCCTATGGAAAAGAAATGCATTTTAGAAGATTACTTGGTGTAAACATGATTTCACACAACTTGGAACTCTTACTTGCTTCAGTTTTATAGAAGATTTTTGGCTGGAAAGATATTTTAGTGTCAACTTTTTAATGAAAAATATCTTCAAATTAGAACAAAGGAAATTGTTTCTTCCCTAAAAGGACAGAATAGGATTTTTAGGCAGTTCCCAGATAGTGTTCCCTAAAATAAAGTATATATAATTGCTGTTCTAGGAGCAGAGCAAACTTAAAATAAGTAAAACATTTTTCCCCTCTATGAAACTAAGTGAAACCTGTAGTTTTCCTCTCCAAACTTGTTGCTTTTTTTTGTTTTGTTAATATTTAGATCCTACTTCTGGATGCTTACGCTATTGGACTGCTGCTAAGTACTGCTATGTTATTCTAGTCTATTTTATATGCATTATCGTATAAAATATTAATGATATATTCTCTGTGCTGTCATGCATATATATCATTATGAACCTGCAAAGTGTTGTACTGCAGTAGTACAGTACTTTATGGTGGTCTCTTACTCAGGTCTCCTGCTTCGAATTGCACTGCAGGATGCAGGATAGGGTTTGTATATTTTTGGGGCTGATGATGTTAGGCTCAGCTTTGGGGTCCTAAGATGCTATTTCATAGGTGAGTGGTGTTGTGATGAGCACCTCCTGGGCTTGCATGGCTTACACGCTCATGCACCAGATTCAAAGCCCTTCTCAGTGGCACCACTTGACTCTTGTATTTACTAAAACATTAAGCTGCTGCAGGAGTCAGCACTTTATATAAACGTGCGCAGGAGTAAATCAACCACCTTGAGCATAAATTGCTTGCAGGAGCTGCAGGTTTATGTCCCTGAGCGGGACACTTGTTGCAAAGGAGTGTTGTGAGGTGCTCTGGGAGCGGGAGCCTCCATCGGGAGCCTGCTCGGAGCTGCTCGGCTCCTGCACGGTGCTCACTGCTCACGGAGCAGCGCGAGCAGCGCGTGCAGGGGACCGCGCTGGCCTCGGGGTAGCAGCGGTGCCGAGAGCCTGCGGAGAGAGCAGCAACATCTTCTATGGAGATGGAGGGAAAAAACAAAGCTACTGGGAAACCAAAGGAGAAACCAAAGTCAAGACCTTTAGAAAGGCTTTTGGAAAACCAAAAAGGGATGGGGGAGAAGCTCACTGTAGGGGAAATTCTTTAGGAAAAAAGTGAAAGGAAAGACCTTTGGACAATTTTAGTAGAACATTCAGGGGAAAAAAAATGTGTGAAGAAAAAACTTTGGAAACACCAAAGAAAAATCCTTTTCCTTTAGGAAAAAAGCTTTAGAAAACCTTTGGAAATACATTGGAGAAATATGTGGAAAAAGCAAAGGAAAAATCGTTGTGGGGGGAAGAATTAAAACAAATGAAAAATCTTTAAAAAAGCTTTGTACAAACTAAAGGAAGGACTCTTGGAAAACTTTTGGAAAGATAATACAGAAAGACCTTTGGAAAACTTTAAAGTTCTTTGTAATAAAACAAAGGAAAACATCTTTGGAAAAGGCAAAGGAAGAAAGGTTGGCTTTCATTAAACAAATGAAAAACCTTTTGAAAATACTTTGAAAAAAAATCTGTTAAAGAAACTTTGGAAAAACGCTTTATAAAATAATTTGTACAAACCAAAGGAAACATCTTTCCAAACACCAAAGGGGTGTTTGAAAACCCCCCCAAAAATGGGGGCGCAGGACGAGGGGAGTCCTTTG
>JAVCKT010004409.1:19252-35087 GCA_032273925.1 Rhynchotus rufescens
CAGGAATGAGAAAAATGAAACTTAAAAAAAAAACGTCTTTAAACAAATCCCATGAAAAGTGCAGTTTTTCATGAGCTCAGAGGTCTCTCGCATTCATGCTCACAGTAACCTTTAAACACAATTTGTGCTCAGTCATTCTTTCTGAAACCACACAGCCAGGCTCAAAAGCTAACCAGGCAGCATTAACTCCTCATATTCTGTTCTTCTTTGATCTGAGAGAGAGCCACGGGGCCAGCTCTGACAGCTCTGACGGCTGGGCTTCCTCGCATGGCAGAGACAGTTCCGCTCTAGCAGCCCTTTGCTGGCCAGGCGCTTGCTGGGGCTCCTGCCACGCACACGTGCGAGTCCCGCGCGCACCTGGGCGGCTTCTCTACCTTTTCTAAAGCACAACTGCAAAACGATCAGGTTTAAGCAGGTCCCTGCTTAACCAGCTGCTGGAAAGCAATCATTTCGTAGACTTACCCTAGAGAGTGGCCACATAAACTCAGAGGATGGGAAATTGCCCTGCTGGTGCTTTCTCAACCTGAACGTGAACCCTGGATTATTTTTCCCTTTCAGTCCCTTTGCTTCATATAGACATGAAACAGGAGCTCTAGGTTCCAGGCTCAGATCCTCCTATTTCTGCCCATATTTTCCGCTAGGCATTTATAAGCTTAGCTGGATTTCTTACTTAAGCAACTGCTCAGTAGCGCTGATTTATGTAATATATAACGTAGAAAGATTAGAATATACAACTTGAATTTCTATGGTGACAACCTGCAGACTCTCTAACATTATGATACACGTTTTAAAAACGAGGCTAAGCTTGTGACTATCATTTGCTTAACTGGAAGATAGTTTTCTTTTCCTCCAGCTTAAGAGAAAACAGCTTCAAAGCAGGGCTGTTTAACTTCCAAAATCTTTATTCCAGACACCGGACTTAAACAAATCTTCAGCCAACCTCAGCTCCAAAAAACCCTATTACATCTGCTCGCAACCACTATAAATGATTTGTTTTAAGTATTTCATTCCTTCTTTCTTGAGAGAGACTCAGCACGAAGGCTGACAAATCATCTCAAATAATACTTAATCTTTAGAAATTATTTACAACAAGTCAATGCCCCTAAGAATAAAAGAAAGCATTTAATGTGGCAGACCATGATGTAGAGGAAGCAATAAAAGGGAAACACAGCTTGAATTGTAATCTTGCCGGGTAACCCACATCTCCCTGCTGAAGGCAGCAGAGTTGCACTTACTGCTAATCTATTTTACTGTTTTTTAATCAGATGTTGGCATTATCTGCCACTAATTGCTTTTTCATTTCCACTTGTAATTATTCCATTGCATGTTTGTGGTGAGAAGCTGAAAATGAAGCAGATCACCAAGAAAGAATTAATTGTTAATGAATAATCATCAGTAGGAAGCCAATTTCATTATCTTCAAAGAGGTAGCCAGAGATTAACTACTAACTGCAGTTCTCCTACTTTCTGTGCATGACTGTAAAGTAATCACGAATAATCACACCCTCCAAATTCATCAATTATGTTCTATTATGTGAATTGATACCCATTTTTGTCTTTGTTGTTTAATGTTAATGGTAGTATTCAAGCCAGGGAGTGCTAATTGGAAGGTGTTATATTCAGTAGGCTTCAGATCTCATTATTGGAGCATCTCTTTCATTAGTATGTGATCCTATGAGGGATACATAGTGATACTTACTAAATTTACCGTGTTATAAATGTATTATCTTTCTTAATAAATTTTAGAAAGCCCCTTAAAACAGACAGAGATATGCAAGGCAGGATGCAACCCGATATAGTTGTATATATGCTATTATATGCAACTATATACTGTCATCAAATGGTTATTGAGGAATTCTCCATAAATCAACACATTGCAAAAAAAATGCTGCTTGGGCTTTAAACAACAAGCATAACAAAATCAAGGTCTAAAATCTGAAAAGTAAAAAATCTCTTACAAATTGACCATAAATTTAAAAAAAAAATCTACCTCATCTCTGTACAGAGTTACGGTGCAGTGAGAAGTGCTGAGTCTGAGCTTTCCAGCCTGCCTCGCTACTGTTTTGTTATTCAGCTAATGGTAACCGTAAAGAACTGCTCATTTCATGTTTTTAGATGCAGTCTGCATTATGATTCAATAATTTATATCAAACTCATCAAAATCTAGCTGTCATCAAGGAAATAATGAGAGCAATTTTTATATGACTGTACGACTGGGAGACCTGTATGGATGGGCAGATACCCACGCGGATGCCGGCGCCTTTCCCAGCTTTGCACCCTGCACACGAAGGCCCCTGAACACTGCAGGAGCTTCACTGCAAACCCACCCCAGTGTTTATTTATTTTTGATTTGATAATTACATTCAAATAAGCATTAAAGTTAAAAAAAAAATGTATGGAACTTCAATTAACTGGCATCAACTGTAGATTCTAACAATATATGTGAAGCATAAACTGCCATCTCTTCATGAGGGATATACCATAAAACTCTCCACAAACTTCAGGAATTTAGAGTCCAGTTACACTGAGTGTACATCTGCTGAGAGTCAGCTTGTCGCCTAGCACTCCTAGGCCTATGTATGTTTGCATACCTTCTTTTATAAATATATCTATGCTAATATCATGATTAGAAATCCAATCATAAGATGACCCTGCTGACCTGATTCCCAGCACTTTTTGTAATGCTGATATTATTTCCCTTGCTAACCAATAGAAAGATTGATTAAATCAGGTGCATTTACCGTTATGGCATAAACAGCGCCAGGGCCTGAACTATCAGACCTAAAGGAGACTCACTTCAAGACATGGAGCATATTGATCAGAAAAGCCCTAGGAACTTCCAGTAGAAAGATACACAGAAAGGTCATTTTAGTAAATTAAGTAGCTGATTGACTTTGAAGCTATGTAACATTTATATTAAAAAATATATCTAGTGCAGAATTCATAAAAACATCTTATACTCAGAAAAAAAATGATTCTACGATAAAACTGATAGCTCCATCGTTCCACTACAGAAAATACACTTGCCAAGGCTAAAATTATCACCATGATTCCAGATGCAAAAGGCAAAGGGAAAAAAAAACTTTGCATCCAACAGACTCAAGAAAATGTTTCCTGTTTTACTTGGCCAAATGTATTTTGATCTGTCTTCGATTTTAGAAATAGTAAAAACTCATCCTAGATTTTGTGCAGCCCTGAGATTTCAAATCATTGATATTTCAAACCAAGACAATGACTTCCACAGGGGCAAAGGCTGACACCTGTTAGTTCCCTTCTGCTTTATCTCTTTTAAAGCAAGTCAGATTTTAGCCAAAGTTTTATTTTTCCTGGGAGCTGGGGATAGATGGCAATTGCACCACCTGTGCTTGAAGTAACAAATAAATTAGAAGTTCTTGTTCATGACACTCATTAACTCTCTAACCGGGAATATCAACAATGTATCAATATTTAGACAACTTAAAGAAATACCACTAAGCAGGATGAGCTGTCCATAATTTCCTGGTATCCTATAAGAAGAAAGCCTGGGACTCTGAAGCAGTATTTTGCACCCCTGACAGGCTGTATCGTAGAGATGACACTACTCCTGGTCAGCCACAAATAGTTTCTGAAAATGCTTCTAATTAATACTGTAGTTTGACGTATGCCCAGCTGAGAAGAAAACTATGGCGCAAACTAAGCTTATCCATATTGCATGTGGATCCAACCTGATGGCAATTTAAAATATTGGAAAGTTCAGAAGTCCTGCAGTTGGCTTGTCATTATCTTTAGTTCTTAACAGGCCTGCGTATTTGCTTCAAAGCGATCTTCACAGTCCTCAACAGTGATGTATGGACACCTTCACCAAAAGGGAGAGTCAAGGATCTATGTAAGCAATAGCTAAGAAGCACTCAACACATCCAACTCTAGGCCACATTCTGCAGGAAAATGGCACAGCGTCATTCCTGCTTTTGTATCATGTTCCTGCAATTAGTCCTGCAGCTGAGTAAGTGTATCCACACTTCCTATGGACAATATTCCAATTAGAAATACTGCACTCAATCCCAGAGCACGTGCAAAACCCTACTGAGAAGTACTGATGATTCAAAGCTTCAATTATGAATAGCCCCTCCCAGTGTTGAGGTTTGAGGATCAAGGTTTCAAGGTAAAATTGCTCTTCTGCTACAAAATCATTTAAGTTGCTTTTTTTATAAGCTTCTCTCATATTGCATTTGGAGACTACAGCCAAAACAGATCTGGTATGAAGCCATCTTTAGCACCCAAAAAGAGGCCACCAAAAGGGTTTCACACCAGCAATAGGACCTCAAGGAATTAAATGACCAAATTCTATACTATCTATACCTAACGGAGTCTTCACTTAATTAAGATATGGTAATCTGTGACATATAAATTCCTGAAAAAGCAGGTGATAGTCACAACAAAACCCATTTAAAATTTCAGAGAAGTCATAGTGGTCTATACTGGCAATGTCACCTTGGTAAAGTAGCAATCTGTTCCTTTCTGCTTGAAGACTGATAGAGCTTGCGGCACTGAAGCAATTTTCAGCCACAACAGTAATAAGCAGCAACTGCAACTCTCTCTTTAAGGCAAGATCATTTTTCCATCCAGCCTGACAAAGTCTGACGCAGGGATGTCACTGCTGCTGCAAAACACATCTTCAAATTGTGCGTGTTCGTATTCATAGGGTGGCTTCTGTTACATTTCTTTTTTGGCACAGAATCTGATGATCTATTAAATAAATATTAATCCCTTGCTGCCTTCAAAGCTGTCTCTGCCATATTAAGATTTTAAATATCTTCATTAATTGCTTAACTACCTTTTCCTAAATTCCCCATGGGGTCCTTTGTTAGTAGTCACTCTAATGTGTTACCATGTGATTCATGGCTTCCCTTTGCTATAATGCTCAATGCGGTTTTAGCCGACTTTGTTTTACAGATGTCTTTGACACAATGAAAATTTGGTATTTTCATATTCCAAAGGCAAATCAGATGCAGACAGAATCACTTCAGTATTGTATCTTTAGAGCAAGGACAGGAAGCTTCCCTGTCTTGGCTCATGTCTACATAAAACATGTTTGTGATAAAACCATTCCATGTTTAAACACCTTCGATTTCTAAGCCACATAGAAATTCACGTAGTATGAAACTGGCAAAGGAGGAATCAGAAAGGTCAGTTATTACTGAAATACCAATGACAAAATAATTTAATGAGGTAATTATACACACAAAAAGGGTTTTGCCTAAAGTGGAGCTAAAGTAAGACAAAAGAAAAGGTTAATACAGAAATGCTAGATGAGAGTAATTGCTTAGACATGGAGCACAGAACCATTCAAAGCTGGAATTTTCCAAATGGTTCAGCATTTTACTACCCTGCTATTAGTATCAGCAGATGATTGTCTTATACTTGTTTTCCAGTTACTGTAAGGCACAGATTGAAGAGACTGATTAAACAATTCAGTAACAGTAACAATTCACAACTTTTAGGTATGTTCAAAATGTGATGATGTTGCTTATATGGGAAAACTCTCAAGCTTCATTTAGCCATGTAGCCTCTAATAGGAGAAAAGAGGTGAAATAGAATGAAGAAAGAAGGGAACCAGGATAAAACAGCTGTACTTTGTGACACTCCTGGAAAGATTGCTATGAAACACGGTAGGAGAAACACTGTCAGGAAAGGCGTTTTTGGCAGCTGCAAACACAGTCATGAGTGCCAGAAATTTTATGCTTGTGCATGTGCGTTCATACACTTGATACACAGCAAAGGGCTGAAACGCAGCAGTGTGTCCTCCAAAAGTGAATTTGTGCTTCTCCACCAAGCCTGTTTACAGATCAAGTCTCACAGATTCTCCACAGAACACCTCATGCACAAAAGACCGCAACACTTTATAACAGAGGCTGCATTATTTATTTTGTCACTGTCTCTTCTCTTCAACCATCCTCTTCAGGAGGAATAAAGGATTTGATGAAGCATCTCCTGCCTCTCCTAATTAGAGATTTGGCTTCACTGATGGGAATACTGATCTAACTAGCTAGGCATATTCTTTTGCAATTGACTGAGACAAAATGATCTTCATGAATGTTTTAGACTTTGCTGCTCTGCCTTATTTTACTGTATTTTTGTCATGCTTCCAACTATGATAAACGTGTAAGAAATAGTGCCTGATTTTGTTATAAGACATGAAAGTTGGCTAAGTGCTCATCTGTTGGAAGGCTTTCTCCTATGAACTTCCCAGCATCCATTTCTGACCTTACTTGCATTAAAGGAAGCATTTTAATTTGTATTGCTAATAGTTAGCTGTCACACACAGCCTGATGTATCAGAGACACAGCTAATACAGCAGGCTTCCATTTCCCCTGTGTTTAGCCTAAATTGAAGCCTCTCTGAAAGCACTTTGATTGTAGCCTACTTTGAAATTAAGGCGATGCCTTTTTACCAAGGCAAGTGTTTGGAGAAACTGACATATTGATGGCACGGTGGGAGATGGCAGGAATGCCATGCTTTTGTTACAAAGATTCATAGCCAAAGGGTCTCCAACACTGCAGCTAATTTTATAGTTTCTGGATAGGAAATGATGATCACAAGATAATAAAAGAGTTATTTCTTTTATAGACTAAAAGACTATGGATACATCCATAGTCCAGTACTAGCTATAATTCCTGATACAAGAAAGTGCAACCCTCTTCTGGGTGTGGAAAATTGGATAGGATGTGTTTTTCTTAGGAAAACTGTGTCACTGCTTTGTCATTGCCAGACTGTTCTATTGCAGTAAGCCCTTTCTCAGCACTACATCTAAAGAAAGATTTCAGAATTTCTGCGAGCACTGTGCCTAACACTTGTCTCTCTAGATAATCTAGTTTTCTGTATTTGAAATTTTAAACCTGCCCAATAAAATGCACTAATATTCATTTTATATAGAAATAAATAAATAAGTAAATAAATAAATTGTATAGATCTTCTAGCACTATCGAGCTAGAACTTCTCAAGAGTGAAATAAAATGCTCATTTATGGCACATTTGGTATTTCATCTTTTTTTTTTTTCTATTTAGATGTAATATAAACATATGAACTACTAAACCTATATGTAGAAGCCTCCAGCACTTATCATATAAATTAGCATGGGTCATGTTCTAAACCAAGTTCCCTTCTGTTTCTCTCATGTCACACTTGTCCCACTCATGTCATGAGACTGTCAGTACGTGATTTTTGTGAAATATTATGAAAATCAGCATCATCCAGAATGCCATTTCTGATCAATTATCAAAACTGCATAATCCCTACTTTCCTTAAAGGGATTATTCATACTACAATCAAAATGTCATTGGGACCAACATTTTAAGGTTCATCCAGGCATACGGTCGATCAGCGATCGAGACGCCAGTGTGTGACAGGTCTCAGAGCCATTCGAGCCCACCAGCTTTTCTTTGTAGCTGCTGTTCACACACACAGGTCTGCACACCAAAGCTCTTTATGATTTCATTTATCCCCAGGAAGGTAATGTGCGTTACCAGTAACAACTTCCCTCCCAAAACCAAGTTAGTCATCTGTTAATTCCTCTCAAAGCAGTGTGGGCATCACAGATTAATGTCTTGAAATCTTTAGTGTGAAAGAAAAAGGGTATCTGAAAATGTTATGTATTTTGAACCCTTAAAAAGAGACAAAGAACCAGCCGCAACTTTGAAATTATAATTGGAAGCCCTGATACACTATACCCTACAGCAGCATCAAGAGAACTTTTATAATACTGTCACCTGAATACAGAATAATTTCATTTGGCAAGAAAGTCCTTGCCAAACTCTTGAAACACACTGGATTCAATAATGTAAAATGCACGGTAATATTTTTGCATTTATTTATAGGCTTTCTTTTTAATTCTAAAATAAAATTTCAACATAGCATACATAATTTTGTTTGGTTTTAGGGGATTTTCATTAAACTATAAGTGAATTGCCCTTCTGGCTGAAAATCTGTTTTCTTTTGCATTCCCATCCCTCCTATGTACTACTTGCCGTATTAAATTCCACATGGATTCTATAGATTTTATTTAAGCAGGGCCAAGTTGCATGAACAGATCTGCCCTAGAGAAGTTTGCCTCTTTTAGCATGCAATCCACCACTAAAGCTCCTTTTTCATTTAGGTTTTTTAATTTGGATGAATTCCAAATTACTATTTATTCCAATAGAAACACAACTAATTACACAAAGCATCTTAATAAAGGATGGAAACAAGATTAAAAGCTCCCCTCCTTCTGGTCTTTCAATGTGTGACATTTATAAAATGCAGAAAGGTACTCGAATTTCACACTCTTATTTAGATGCCTTAAACAATCTCTTATTTGCTGCCTTAGCACTGGTAAAATTGGTATTCCCATTGAAGGTGAAATGCAGTCACTCTATATGCATCTGTTACAAGGGCCTTGTTTTGCTCACTCTATTTTCCCACATTTTGTGAAAAATAATAAAGAAGCTCTTTGTATGTTATATAAAGATACGTGTTTACAGCCCTCATTCTTCCATGGATAATTCCCTGCCCTAAGAAAGATATTTCTGTCTTCAAAAACTATGGGAAGCTAAAAAAGCATGTAACAACTGAGAGAAAGAACGGCAATATATATATTTAGAGGTCATCTGGATTCACTGCATCAAGCCCCAGATGAGTGCAGCTGTAGGACCACTGCCCCGCTGGGCAGGATCACGTTTCAAGCAGCCTCTTACAGGGTGCCCAGGTGTGTGGGTGCTGCACTGGATGGAGAACGTGGCTGCGAATGGACAGGAAGGCTGCAGCAAGCTTAGGAGGACATGTATTTATTCAAGGACGAAAGGAATTACACAACTATTTGATGATGGTGGCAGGAGCTCTGATGCCATTTAAGACATGAAGATGGGGCCTGAAGTCTAGGACCCAAGTCTAGGCTGCCCTATAAATGGGCAACTTTGACGGCAAGTGTGATGGCCTGGAAGACAGGGGGAACATACAAGCTGAGGAGCTAACAAATATAGTCTTTTCACTTACTCCTAGCCCAGCCTATGTAGCTACAGGCCTCTACTGGGCAGGAATGGGTAGCAAAAGGAAAGGGCATTTTTATCTGCAAGCCCCTCTGCACCACAAAGCAGCTTTTGGCAGGATACAGTTAAAACCGTCCTTGTACAATACAGAAGACCCCTTCCTGCAATTCTGATCAGGTAGAACAGTCTCTGAATGAAGTTCTCTCTTATATGCTAGGTGGTCTGGTGAATCAAATGTTTTATTGGCAGACAGGCAAATAGGATAAGCTTGGTTCTACACCTAGATGAGAGCTGAGGTTCAATGCAAATGTGGCAGCATCCTGGGGAAAGCTGAAACTGAAGTTTAAACCGGAGCAAGTTTGTGTCTTCACAAGGCAGGAGTCAGGATGCACTTTAAGGCAGACAGCCCCTGGTCCTGAACCTTGAGATTTGCCTCCGAGGCTAACTGTGACAGGGTGGTACCCAAATGCAGGGGATTACGAGGCAAACTCTGCATGGCAGAGTTTGCGCGCAGGGTCTGCGCGCACACTCCCAAAAGCAGCTCACAACGTTTGCCTTCTCCCTGCTCAGTTATTCAGCCTGTCATCCAGCTTGATCAGCGGAACCTCCTGACGCCACAGCAAGCTGGTGGGTACAAGTGACTCAGAGGTCAAAAAGAGGATAGTGAGGGCAGCTTCCTTCGCCCCGTGTTTAGTTTTCAGCAAGGGTCATGCAAGAAATCAATGACTACGCAAAAGAGACCTCCAGATTTCACTGATGGAGCTAGTGGGATGGAACAGGACCATATATAGATAGTGTGCTAATAGCAAGATTCATTGTGCCTCTGCTATCCATTCACTGCAAGGTAACCTATATCAGAAATGCTTAAGAGCACAGGAGTACAAAACAGAAAAAATATATATATTATTTAATAAATTTTATGAAATAATAAAATGCTGTTTGAATGTGATATATGCTTATGTACATCAAGTTTGAAGTGTATTTTCTTCTTTTTGTATCTGTTTTGCAGCATATTTTTAGAGATTTCCTTTACAGAATACTAAGGATGTCTACAGAAAAAAAATGTCATAGCAGCAAAAATGTATTTGCTAGTTAGGATAATTTAATCTCTACTAAAATAAATTTTTAAAAGTCTATGAATAGAACTCTAATAGGTAGCATGGGGAATAAAGCTTGTCTTTTCCCATGACTGAGAAAAGTGTTGTAACTGCTAGAGCCTATTCAGCATCTACTGTCAGTAGTATTCTAATGTCAGAAGAAAATAAACCTTTAAGTATATCAAAAATGAAGGTAAAAAGTAAGGAAATTTGCAGTAAAGGGTTTTTTAAAACTACTTTAAAGTTGGCATGTTCTACTTAAACAAGTCATCAGCTACTGAAATCAGAGTTTGCTGTTGTCTTGTTTAACAATAATTTTCTTAAATAACTGAAAGGATTTTTCTGCCCAGCATGATTTTGTGTATTTAAATAGAAAGATTCCCCAGCACACTTTGCTAAACTCTCATCCCCTCCGTATAATCCAGTTTGCTTTGTACACTGAAAACTCTTCGTGTGAGGCTCATAGTGTTCGCAAGTTTGAAAGCAGGCAGTGATCAGAGTATGTTACAGACAATGCTGGAAACAGACGAATTTTAAAAGTGCCAGTTAATGGAAGAACTAAAAATTTTTAAGCTAATAAGAGCTAAAAAAGAGCTAAAATTAATTTAAAAATTAATGTTGTTATGTGTAAGAGAAGTCAGTGTATTTGCTTAATAAATGTTGGGTCCAAAGTCCATCAGATTCAAAAGAAATTTTTGGTGAGCAAATCGAGAGTCGGGCTATGGTGTCCAGAGGTGCTTTTGGAATAAATGAGCTCTAAAAGAAGACAGTGACCAGGCAAAGTTAAGTAGAGCCATGATTTAACCACTTATAAGCAAGAAAAATGGAGAAGACCCAAGAAGCTTACTGGGATGGAACAGAAGGAAAAAACACTTCTACTTTCTCTGCTGGGCTACAGAAGAGGCTTAGTGTTTGAAAGGCCAGTGGGCCTAACGATCTAGACGTGAGATCAGTGCTGTCTGACCTAGCATGGGACACACCAGCCTGAGGCAGCACCGAGACAGTGCAGGACAGAGAGGAGCTGATGCCGTTTCATGCATTTCCCATGTTGGCTCCATGACATTTAACACACGGAGCAGCAACACCCCATCAGAACATCCCACAAGCGCTCAGCCTATGTAAAATTGACAGTCTGGCAAATGACTGGAAAAACAGGAGAAAGGGAATTGCTGCTTCCTAAAGAGCCATTTGGGGAGGAAAACCCCTAAAACGTGCATAAGCCATCTAAAGAAAGCCAGATACTGACGTGCAGTGTTACTTCTCAAGTTGTCATTCTAGAAAAGGGGCCACTTAGATTCTAACTCTGATATGAGGTAACATATCAGCCTTAATATCGTCTATATCAGACTTATCAGTTCTGTTTGCCAAATAGTTCTGACAATTTGATTTTCACCTGATTTACCTGACTGTCTTTTGAGATTCCCAATAATAGACTTTTTTCCCTGATAGTCAGAAATCTGTCAGTAATTGAGGGGAATGGAGACCACATACAATGTTGTGGACGACAGCAAGTGATCGTAACCTATCTAACCCATCTCTCCCGAGCTAAGCTGATATTTTAGCTACTATTTAGGAAAAAAAAAAGAAAAAAAAAAGAAAAAAAAAGAAAAAAAAGATCAGTTTCAGAGCCCAGAATCAGACTTAATTAATAGACTGCATAACAGACAGTAGTCTACATCAGATTGCAGCTCTGATACAGATTTTTTCCATGGAATCAAATGACTCAGACAATTTATTTTTTTCCTGTAAAATGGAGATATAAAAGTTCTTGGCATCAGGGGATGGAACTGGTTCATATTATGAGAATTCTCTCACATGATGCTCACAAAAGTGCTATTTTTCTTAGAAACCAATTGCATGGGATGATTCTGCAAGCCTTATTCATGTGAACTCTCGTTGAAGAGAAGCACCGCAGTGGCAGAGTGCATATTCAGGGTTTTGCTGGAGATTTTTCTCACTGGTCACTGCTGCAGAAGTACCAACTCTCTACGGGGCACAACTCTGGGGACAAAGTTTCATCAGAAATGTAAGCCTAAAATTATACATACTATGAAATAAGTGCAAAAGATTAACAACGTCAGTCTTGGATTTAGAAATATAGTGTTCTTTTTTTTTGCCCTCAGTCATTTTCAATATTTTATCAATTGGCTATGTCCTTCACACTTAACTGGGAGAGAATTTAAAAATCAGAAAGCTTCCCAGGTGCTTCTGGTCTTATCCTGTACTAGAAACAAATAAAGGAAAATGGAACCAGTGCCGACTAGTGCTAATACATAATCTTCCTACAGCAATTGCAGAGTTATTAATTATTTTACATGAATTAATGACTGTTTATATGCTCTAATTGCATGTTAGTTCTTTCTGTCTAAAAATTAATTTTAAGAAATATTTTCTTTGTGTAGGAAGAAGAATCGCATTTATCAATAACTACAAAAATTGAAATTCACACCCACTCTTACTCTCTTCTTGAGTAAACACATTTTACATTGGATTTGACGTAGACTGTTTTGCTTTCAAATATTTATATCTTACTTAGACAAAGCAAAGACTAAAGTGTTACATATCAGGCATATTTCTATTGAGTTATTAGTTACATTGATATAGATTAATTTAAATTGCCAATTTGATTTTGTAGTAGTAATTAAGGATAAAAAGAAGTATAAACATCTTGTGAGGATAACGTTTTATGGATGATCAATATACAAGTAGGAGAACATTCATATAAGACTGGCTTTTCACTCCATGTGTGTGGCAGATTCCAGCTCTGTTCTAAAAATATATGTGATTGACAGACACTACCCAGTTAACTAGATTTCAAAAACAGAGAAGGAAGAAAATCCTTAGTTTTTGATTAATAATAGAAATAATATATGAAATTTGCATAGTACATCTAACATCAAAGAGCTGCCAGATATTTTACAAACCAAGGCATTTGTAAATACAGTAAAATGTCCAAAGACAGTTCATTTACACCACATCAATATAAACTATTTATTTGTGTCCAAGTAATGAATAGAAATCCTTAATCCTCCTACCTAAACAAGATCTCAAAACAGAAATAAAACTTCATTAACTGCTGCAACATTTTATTTGATTATGACTATTTGAAGATGAATCCCAGTTTATATTGTTGAAAAGATTCTGGATGCCACTGCTGGCCCTTTATGCACTGAGGCAAACAGTCCATTTTGCTAGTGGACTGGATGACTAAAAGAGTATCCAAACGCTGTGTATAAGCTGTCAAGAATTTAAAAGACACAAAGCCCAAGGAGCCATCAGCCAGCATGTCTAAACTGCCTGTGTAAAGCATTGTGGTTTAATTCCAGTGAGATGCTAGTTTCTGGCAAGGAGATCACAAAGGGGAAGGTTATCAGAATCACTTTAAATCTTTGAATGTAACTAGACTGCTGCTGAAACGGTGGGACAGGCCTGGAGGTGGTGGCTGCCTTTGTGTGCTCTGAATGAAGCTAAGAATAGCAGCAACATCCCAAACATGTTGGGGACATCATTGCATGGAATGGCTCCCTGGCAGGGATGCACACAATAGTGGACCAGGCAATTAAAGACACAAATATTACAAAAAGAAGAGTAAATGGTAGCAACAAAATAGCAGGGTGACTCCCCAGAAGTGATTCTTTTATGATCTAACAACCTTATCTCTAGTTGTTTGTGTTCTCTGTTGTTTATGCATGTCTATGCATGTGTAATGTTCCATCAGAAATAACCAATTAAGCTGTTTGCCTAATACTGAAGACTTTGGAGATGTAACATTTTGCAAGACTTTTGCAAGTCTCCTCAGCAGCTCAGGTTTTCGGGGCACCCCTACAAGGCGCCCCTGTGAACGTACCAGTCGCATCGCTGATTCGTGGCCTCGCGGTTCCCAGCAGAGGAGCAAGGCTGTGCCAGGGCATTGCCAGGCAGCCCCGGGCTGGGCTGAGCACAAACACTGGCGCCCCAAAAGCTTCGGCCTGGACTGTCCCTTGTCATCACACCGAAGGCAAACTTGCCTTCATCACCATGCAGGTCTCCCTCTCCCTGAAAATGTTGCTATTGCTGAGCTCCAAAGAGGAGTTCCCATTGCGATGGGAACACATGGTTGAGTGCAGCAAGCTGCAATTAACTGCTGCACCAAAATGAAGAGCAGTCCCTAACTCAACTATTCTCCCTCAGCAGGAATGGTAAATCCAGAGTATGGTTTTGATGCTACTACCATTTGCTGAGCGTACGAGCAGCAAAAGATCATCGTCAGTCTTTTAGGCTTTCATGCTGCATAATAAGAGTGTAATAAGATCCATCATCCAAGAGTCACGGATTCAATCTATGTCACACAGCAGCAATATTAAATAGGAGTTTGCAGATACTTATTTATTTATTTCCAGCTGTCTCGATGTATAGTCATTCTTCTCCAATGTGGTCCTTAAAAAACAATAATTTTGTTTTCACATATGAAAATAAAAGTCTATACTTTGGAAGGCAGTGATTAATAACAAAGTAAGCTTTTAAGTGCATATCAATTTTAATTATTAACATTTTATGTAATTCTATTTATCTTAGCAGTATTTTTCTGCCTGCATCTTTTTTTGATATTATTAATCGGTTGTCCATTTTTAAGCAAAATATTCACAGGGGTGTTTTGTTTAAAAATGCACAAAGGTACCTTATTAAATAATGTCACAAACATGAAGTTCATTATTATGCAAATACCATCCTCAGAACAGATTTGTTAATTGCAACTCATTTGCATAATTAATGAACTCTCAAATGAATAATGCCTTTGCAGATTTGCGCAGCATTGTTTTAAAATAAATTATAAAATACATGTCAAATGAAGAGTGCTTCTTAGATTCCCATAGCATTGTTTGAAAATTAATTACCAAACGCTTGTCAAATTAAAATGAGTTTATAGTTTTTACAATGTTATTTTAAAATTAATCAAAAAATAAAATGTCATCATGTTAAAGTAAATAACTTGTTCTTTTTTCAAAAGAGAAATGCTGCAAACCACGTTTAAACTTCAGTCACATTGTTTGTTATCCTGATGCAGTGTTTTAGTCATTTTGTCATAGCATTATGATTTAACAAACTTGGTAGCACTTTGCATGTTAATGTTTTAGTAAATTGAGATTAATTTAATTATATTGTGTTGGATCTCTAATAGCACTAATGATTAATGATAGTGCCTGTAAAATGTTGTGTGGGCAAGGTCATAATGTGTTAGTAACAAAGCTTGGACTGCCAATGACTATATATTTATGGTAGCTTTTATAAAGGGTTGCCTATCTTCAAACCTCTCTGTGTTTCTGGATTTGTTTTAAACAACGCCTTGAACCAGTACTCTTCTTCCTTGACATAAAACTCCAGTTTCAATTTACCATGAAGAAAAACAAGCTAAAAGTTCAATAAAGACAAAAATTTCCTACTTCCATAACCACACAGCCTAAATTAAGTCAGATGGCTCTCAAGAATTCAGCACTATAGCTCCCTTACCTCTTTTCTATTTTAAATCTCAGATTATGGGTGATCTTATCTTGGAGATACAGAACAAGAGGCACAGTCTCTGTTTCTGTAAGTTAGTGTTCACCACCTTTTGTGGAAGAACAACCTTTATACCTTGACTACCTGAGAAACTTTGTGAATAACTCACCTCACCGTGAGCTCTTCCAGCCTTGGAGGTTTCCTGGAGGAGATAGGAAAAGGAAGCTGACCGGAGGTTGGACTAAAGGTCTCCTGAAGTCCCTT